>JABCKO010000053.1:0-38922 GCA_018855915.1 Tephrocybe sp. NHM501043
GAGCGTTGGCGTGGAACCAAACTAAAGGATTTCGGGCCCATTGTGCTGTATGCGATCATTGATCAATAGCATCAGAGCTAATGTAAATTCCGTTCAACCACACGTGCTCCCAAGCTTAACATTCCTGTCCCGTCCAAAAGTAAGTATGACTTCCAACTCAGAGGAACGAAGGTAAAGGCAGGGGTTGAGGCTGTCTGGTGCAGAATTCCTCAAATGCAGTCACTTCTGACTATGTCAAAGTTCGCCTGCAGAAAAAATAACCATACAAATACAAGGGCCACCACCACCAAATCAAAGATATGATCATCCGCATGTCATAATCCAAATATAAACGTCCAATTAAATCCAAAAAATCGGTAAATCAAAAGATGTAATCATCCGCAGAGAATAAACCGCATATAAAACGCCCAAAGGATCAGGAAATCGAACGCCTATAATCCGCATATAGTCGTCCCCAGGATTGTGAAAAACATAACAAATCCGCATATAATGACAGTGGGTTCAAAAGGCGGCCCGGAATTATAAGAAAAGGCCATCCCCCCAAAGGTAATCAAAACGCATAAGATCATCCAAGAGTTGTGCGCGTGGGAGTGAAAAGGATGAAGAAATCGCATGAAATCGAGTGAAAAAACGGGAAAAACTTACCTTGGAGTCGCTCTTTGCTCAATATATCAGCACGGAAGGTCTCGAGCATGTCTGCAAGCTGTTTCTCCGTGAAGACCACTTCCCGAGGGGAACCCGGTTCATTTCTAGCTCGAGAATTCTGCATTGGGAACATGTCTGGTGGGAAGCTGTCATGGTTCGCCGGCGGAGTCCTCACCCATGCGCGTGAACGTTTGGCGGGAGGTAGCAAGGGGGATGCACCGCCCCTCCTACCATCAGAAGGGGAAGTTGCCGCGATAGTGCGTTCGACATGTTTTCGGGCACGAGTTACAGTGTCAGGGGAGAAATCGTTGAGCGTGCGAGGTGTTCTGGCAGGTGTCCTAGGTAGATCTTTGGGAGAAGGTGACCTATTGCTCTCTTCTGTCCTATCTGAATCTGATTCAGAACTGTTAGAGGATTCGTTTTCGATGATTCTTTCATCAGTGGCATCGAGTTCATTGTCTCCATTGGCATGTGTATAGTCTTCGGGTTCGTGTTCAGGAATGGCGGTCAGAACAACAGGTTTAGCAGGTTCTGTAGAGCGAGATCGTTTCTTAGAAACCTGCTTCACTTTCTTCCTGAGTTTGACCTCATGGGCGGCATTGAGCAACTGTTTGTTCAGAGAAAGGAGTGGGGTATTTCGGGTAGATGTTTGCGCCGATTTTCGTAAGGCGATGGGTTGAGAAGACATTATGAATGTTGCCAAGATGGAGAAGAGACAAAGAGACCACGAAGAAACCAAGAAAATGCGCCTGAGCAGTATCAGGAGGACGACCATCATTGTGTTTCCTCTTTTGGCTTGCAGCATCTTCGGACTGTGAAGACTTTGTTCTCCCTATCACTGCAGCAACGGCTTTCCATGGCTCAGGTTTACCGTGACAGACTGGAATTCCTTCTACTAAAATGTTAGTTATAAAGTAGTAAATATTTAATAGACACATACTTTGAGAAGCATTGAATAATCACTCATAATATGCCGCAATGGCATACAATGACTGCAGGCCTTCTAAAAATTTATGGTTGCGACCACATGCGTTATAAAGCTTGTGGTGCATTGCTTCTTCTGTATTGGTAGTATTCGGAATTGATTCCCAGACTTCGGCATCCATTTCACGTTCAGATTTGAAAATCATTGTGCGAACAGACTTGTTTGTCCACCATGCTATCCAATCGCGTAGCGCAGGAAAGTCTCGCTGTATGAGGACAGCTCGTGACTTGAATTCAGCTGAGTCCTTACAGTCTAATAGCGACATCGCTCTCTTCTTGAACGCGTCACATAAATGAGGTGGAACTGCACCGTTAATGCGACTAACCCGAGTGACTGCTGCTCAGAAGTGTTCCTCACAACCTCAAAGGCAGCACTCTGCTGCTTTCTGAAGTTCTTCTTCTGACTTTGTGTTATCTTTCCGTGCACTCCAAAATGCAACAAATGCGTCAATGAAACCTAATCGCTCTGCTTGGCTAAAGTCCATAATCTGTAGAGCTCTTGTGAGTAACTGAAATTCAGTAATTGAGTACTAGAACTGACACCGGCAAAAAGAACATCGTCCACTGTAATATTCCGATCCTCAGCTTCAGCAGCCAGGGATTTGAACAGTGCAAGAAAATGATATTTAAAATGCTCTGCGCTAGTGCCATTGGTGAACGAGAAGATTCCAGGAGCCCAGCAAAAGAGAACAGGACAATAAACAGATGTGATCATGAGCAGATGCTTTCAGATAGACCACCAGCCATGAGCAGCATCGTTAACAAGACCATTGACTGGACCATCCAATTGATGATCATTTACCAGCTGAGATCGCATGAACTTCGTCTGAACGAATACCACGGTTACTGAGCCAAATGTGTTGAGAGAAGAATAAAATCAGGATGAGAATCATCAAATGTGGAGAATTGTTGGATGAATAAATCTCCGTCGCTGTTTCCAGTGCCTCGTTACGAGCTCCTTGAAACGGATCTCTTCATTAGGAAGAAGATGGAGGACGTGAGTTGGTCCTCAATGAATTCTCCGTTGACACTTGCACGGCTCACCACGACTGCCCCCTGCCTTGTCCCTGCCTCTCAACGCTCACAACCGGCTTCATGTGAAGTGACTCAGCTTCCGGGAATTTGGACGTTTGGCTCAGCTTCGTCTCTGAATATTTGTCGCTGGTAGTAGTAGTAGATTACCGGCATTAGGCATATTGGTATCGGGTCACGCTGTGTGTTTCTTAACTATGGTATGCTTCTGACACGGAATGATAGAAATAAGTCTCTCTCAACATGATACTCTAACAGAAAGGTTATTGTTTGGATTATTATGAATTCTGAAAGTGTACACAATTCTGGCAAATCAACATTAGACGACTAGCAGGTCTACAGTACTTAGCTAAGAACTTCAACAGAACCAGGAATCACCATCGAGATGCGATGCGAGAGAAAATCAGCCATGCTTCCATCGTCAGCCAGAACCGGAATTTCTTCAAGATCCCTAAGAATCTTATCATGGTGCTCAGCCGCGCCGGACAAGTGCGCTACACGGGAACAGGCAGCGCGAAGGGAAAGCAAGCAGGGATCGGGAAGACTTAGCGTCTTGCCCTGCCTGGCAGCCGCCTCCGCCGCCGATGGTTCAACAGTGAAGGTGACTCGACGATCAGGCTTAAAGGGTGTGAAGAACCCTTTAGTAGAGTCTGGGCCGCAAATTTGATACGTGTTGGCCTACATATAACGTTAAAAGAAGTCCAAAAGAAGAACTGGAAAGTGCGACGAACCATTCCAGGCACTGGCTCCAGCCACAGGCGGAGTTGGTCAAATGACATGTGGAAATCCATGTACATTGTGATGACGTTGTGGAGACCGTTAACCCCTGCTCCGTATAATTCCCGTGCTCTGTTCTCGAGGCCAAACATCTTCAGCATCGCAAATACTGTACCGGCATAATCCTGCAGGAACAGTTATGCGAATAACAATATCAAGAGAAATCGGTACTGACTTGGTCACCATCTTGTGCACTTTCTGAGAATATATGGGCAACTTGAGTAAAAACTGTGATTTCATCATCTCGTTGGGTATCGTCTAATTCAGGGAATTTCTCTACAGAGCTTTTGTCGTAGAGACCACTGAGAGTACACTTGTAACCATCACGGAGCAACGCCTAGACGGTACCAGATGAGCTGATGACTTGTGCGATCATGCTAAAACATACCTGATCTCTGGCAGACGAACTTGTTTGCGTGGCTTGCCCCAGCTCCGCTAAAATGCGTTGTTTGACTATATCAAAAGACGGACGAGAAACATGAGCCGAGGGTGAAGGTCGCGGTCCGCCATTCGATCGGACTGGAACTTTTAGTATTAAAAATAATGGGAAGAGACCACGCCACTCACACACTCGGAGCAAGTAATTGCGATACGTAAGGCCCAATGTCTGAAGGGCACAATATACGTCCTCGTCCGTTTCCTTGCTCAAACAAGACAAAGCTTCAGTGCGCACGCGAATATATGGAAGGGAACCTAGAGAAACGTCGGTGACATGCGCATAGAGGTCCAGAAGTAAGTAGCCCAAGACACGAATGCCAATGAGTGTGTTCTGATATGAGGCTGTGCCCTGTGGTTGATTTTCAGCGTGTTTCTCTGCTTCGAGTATCTTGATCCAAAGACTGTTCTCGTGTTCTTCAAGTGTCGGGTTTTTTGGAAGCTTGCGGCTGTGGTTTTTTGGAAGCTTGCGGCTGCTGGACGCCTGGGTGTTCATAAAGGTCAAGAAGGAAGCAGTTGACTTTGTTTTTGTGTCCTGATCGATCATCGGATTCTTCCGAGTTATATACATTGGTATCCATACTTATGTGGAACAAAAGAACTGACCGTCGCCAGATCAGGGTAAGTGGCTTTTAATCTGCATAATCATTCCTCTAAGCTTTCTTTAGCTAGGACTGTGGCACCTTGCATGCAATACTCCAGCAAGCGATGAAATATTGCTAAATCCGTCATCTATGTCATACACAAATGAGGCCCTTTATCCTTCTCGGGACCTCCTATTACGCCTGCTGACAGGGCTCGATACCGATGTTGTGGCCAATAATTAAAATAAATAAAGAAAACCAAAAAAGGAAAGGAGGGAAGAGGAAGAAAGAGAGAAAGAGAGGCATTTGTCGTCTCACACTTTTGCAGAACTGCGTGTATTTTATGTGACAACCGTTGCACATCCTCTGTTATGATAGAAACGTCCCCAAACCCTTGCACTGGTCGCATTTACGGAAGTTATGCATTACAGTCAGAAAATTGTGGGATATTTCCCTTTTTGAACGGTATGGAGGTCCGGCACGTTCGAACCGATCATCCGGATTGCAATACCAATCCAAAAGAGGAATTTGCTGGCAGCTGGCTCTTGTGTTGACGCGACGCTCAAAGCCGCAATTCAACTTAGTGTTGCAGTGTTCCATTGTGAGTCTCTCAAAATACTTACTACCTACCTGCTACAGAGCTCATTAACTGCAGTGATGTTCCCGATTCCATTTAAAACTTCCTATCAGCGTCAGTGACGAGCATACCAGCAGCCCCAACTCTCATAGCAGACTCAGTCCCTGGACAAGGATTTGGATGAGATTGGTTCATCAACCAGATGGTGCTACAGGCAGCCTTGAGGAAGGTCTGTGCAATGTAGATGGGTGAAACACAATATATATACATTGGTGTGTGTCTGCTACATTTATCTGAACATCATAACGTGCTCTTTGGGGGCCCGAATCTGACCATTTGTTGACAGATTCCTGATAAATGTCGCAGCAAAACTGTTGAGCTCAACTGAAGCAGCAGGTATGCACCGGCGTGTATTTCGACCACCTGAGCTTCGGCCCACACATTCGACAACACTGCGCCGACCACAATCCCTGCAGGCATTTTCGCACCGGTACCATGACTGCCTGCCCTTACATTCCTCATGATCACATCGAGGACATGTTCTGATTCTCCGTGCCCGTTTGACTGCAGCCTGAAATTGCTCATCGATGACTCGTTTTTTGCTGAGGGCAACTGTGGCTCGTGCGGCCATTGGATCTAGACCATCAATCGCAACAGTTGCTGATCCTGTTCTGCTCGTAGACTCATTGGCAAGTGGTGCTTCACCATTGGGGCTGTGGGGCATGGACATGGGTCGAAACCCTTGGGTGATGCGATGCAAGGACATCTCAGCTGCGGATGCATTGGTGAGTTCATGTGTTCTTTCAGGATTCCGAAGACGTTTCTGAAGAGGCTCCGTTTTTGCAACTGTTTCGCAGACCGACTGTTTTAAATTTGCTGTTTCTTTCCAATTTCCATTGAAGTGGGCCGTGAGGTGTTCCTCGAGCTAGAATATATTCATTTAAATTCTTATTTTTGCCCAATATCTATACTCACCTTATAATAAACATCTTTCTCTGTCTCCGCATATCTGTTCCATATTTTGACAGCGTCCATTGTGATGGAGGAATGTGATGTTCGAAACTCTTCTAATTCACGCATAAAACGGCTAAACAGCTTTTTTTCGGCCACTGTGTGTACTGGCAAGATTGGACGAGATGTGTTTTGCATTCGTGCAAGATCGGCTTGCTTCTGCTTTCCATCAGTTTGCTCAACAAACTCACGCATACCAGCTGCCAAACGTATATGCTCTGGAACTGGAGAAATGCCCATTTCCTCCTTGGTCTTCTCATAGAGATCTCCATTGACCCAAGGAAGGGAGATAGGAGATGTGGATGGATAAGCAGAGGCCAGGGTAATTTCGAGTTCTTGAATTTCATTGAGCAACCATATGGAGTCGTGCCCAGAGTACTTTTTGCCAGTTGAGTTAAAGGTACCAACCTGACCACAAGTAGGTCAACTTCTATATAGCAGAAAAGATGAATGTTTAACATACCAGAAGATTATGTCGAAGTATGAAGTCTAGGAGACACATAATCATGTGCCTCACGGAAGCACCACAAGAAGGAAGCATTGCACGCAGGTGTGTGTGTACACCACCCTCAACTGAATTTGTGCCTCGTACACATCGATAGATTGGCAGACCACCAGCATTCTTATCAAAGCCAATCACATAGTACAGGGAAACTCCAGGAGGATCAGATAAAAATCCATTTCGGATGAGCTCTAAAATATTCTTTGCCTGCTTCCACAGTGCTGGCGTGAATAAAGGAAGATATGAGGATGCATCTTTGAGTGGGCCCCAGGTCTGAAATACCTCATGAACAAGAGGATACAATACTTCGGGAGGAGGGATTGTGCGGCGACAATGTCGCCACAGCCAGTTTGATTTGTATTTCAGCACATCATCCCATTTGAGGTTTTTAGTTTTGAGCCAAGCCTCGATCCGTGCCTTTCCTCAGGATGAGGAACTAATACAGCATCGCGAAGTGCTTGGGCAAATGGAATGCGTAAGTCATGACTGTTTGATATGCGAAGCATATTGAAAACATGAAAAACGTCTTTGACAACACGGCTGCGAATGATATTTTTGAAGGTGCTGGGATCCAAAGCACGGGGACCAAGGGTTTCTTTGCCAATACTAGCACTCTCGGCATCATTACAAAGAGGGTTGTTTGATACACTGACGTCTGATTCAGAGTCTGTGCTTCCCTCAGCATCAACTGCACGAAATATTTCACCAAGTGGTGTGCCATCACTAGCCTCGTCATCTGCTATATCTAAGGGACTCAGCTTCACAGAGGCTTCTACAGATGAAGGCTGAGAATGAGAACCAAGTGCTGTGGTTGCTTGGGTTGGCTCAGCACATTGATTTGATTGAGGCTCGATGATCGGTTTTGAAGCCTCGGGCAATATACGCACACGGCTGCGAAGTGTTACAACATCAAATGGAACTGGGCCCATAGCTTTGAGTGGCTGCTTTTTGTGTTGTGATATAATGGTGGCAGGTATGAGAACTTCATAAACAGTTACGACGATGCGACTGGGCGTGATATTGATGTCATCGACAGAAGAAGAACAAGACCTGTCTGAAATTTTGCCTCGAGCAGCGACTTTCTTCGAGTCCTCGGTAAGAATAATGACAGGTAGCCCAACTAAAGTGTTAGGTGTGCTGTCAGGAAATGGTTGTGGTTGTGGAGCCTCCAAGATTTTGTTATAGATGCACAAAGAGACATAAGCATCGCGCGCAGCATACAGAACTTGTGACTCGGTTAGATCTTCATCACTCCAGTTGCTTGAAATGCGCTCTGTTTGATTTTTGGGAAGACACAGACCGAGAATCTTTGCTGCTAAATCTGCAAGAGAAATTTGAGCATTGGTGATCAAAAGACGTTGTTTGGCAAAAGTTGCCAGGTCAAGACCACCCTGGAATGCTGATGAATCTTGACCGGCTGCCATAGCTAGTTGGCGCAAATCTCCATTGACTAATCTTCCTGCCTTAATGACTCGATTATTTTGAAGAAAATTGAGAAGCTCATGCGGAAGCTGTTTACGAGACAGCATTTCACCGATCTAAACAATTTGCAATAATTAAGCCTCGAAACCTCGATCTTGCAGTGCCAGGTAAATAGCTTGCTTTTGGGTATTCATCTGTGTCTGAATTGCAACCCTTAAGTATTCAAACTAAATAAATAATTGATTACCTGTAGAACATATATTTTCTCCATGTATGCAATTTGAATCACTGCTGGTGGACCTCGAGCGACAACATTTCCCATTGCCGAAGTGTCAATATTCCATTCAGAATCAAATCCAACCACAATATGTCCAGACACAGGAACATCATCAAGAATTCCGCGGATGACATTATTGATTTCAGTTGCGCTGTTCAAAACGATTGGTCGAGACGCAGGAAGTGAAACAGCTGGAAGATGAGAATACTTCTCAACAGCAACAACGTCATTGAGAGAACACCTCGGGTTGCGCGTGGCCATAGAGAGTCAGGTCATCAGACATTTTTCGCAATGCATCAACAAACTGTGCATGAGACTTTGTTGCTGCAAAGACACATACACGTATCTCGCCCTTCTCATTGGTGACTGTCAATAGTGCTGTAAAGATAGCCACACCATCGATTTTGAATACGTGTTTTGCAATCTATAAAATGATTAATTTTTTAGCTTCAGTCAAATTGTACAAGTTACCCACTTTATGACTATGATCAATTGCAAATACACGTCCCGGAAGCATTGCAGTATGCTGATTGAATGCATCTCGATGGCTCTCAATAGCATCGTCATATACATCTCTGATCCAGTGCCCACTTGGAGTGAATCCATGAAAGCCAGTTGCTGAACGGTCTTCAAATGGAAGAAACGGCTCGTAAGGCAGCGCAGCTGACTCGTGGCGAGGAAGATATACTTGAGAAGCTTTTGTGTGAAGATATTGCAGCCGCAACTCATCATATCGACAAAGATGCTGCATTCGAAACATTTCAGCTACTTCATTTGTACCCATGCCATGTTGGATACAATAACGGACAACACCAAATGCACGATTAGACAGACCACTACGCCATGTTAGGCGAGCTGGAAACTCTGCGGCAAGCGCTCGAGGTAGCTTGGCAAGTAAATGAGAGTTCCAGCTCCGAAACTTTGATCCACAACCACCGCTACCCCTACGGCAAGCATATGAATAGCCAACAAGCCAGAAACATGTGTCAATGTCAACAACTCGACGTGGTCGCTTCACAATGCCATCGCGTGTGAGTGCACAGCCGCAGTCAGGACAGGGGATAGCAGAGGCTCCAACGAGATCAGCAGGATCCTATACAAAGAATCTAGGGAGAAATATATCGGTTGGCTTCACGTTTTGGCTGGCGAGATGGAACCAGACAGCGCTCTGAGGAAACCAGAATGTTTTTGATGCATAAAGTCGTGAGCGACCATGAAGCGACCGTCTATCTGCATCTAATTCATCTACAACACGATTGAACAACGTTTGAAACCACAATGGAAATGGACGACGTGATTTCTTGTCATTGGCACTTTCATCATCATCATCGCCATCATCGCCCTCATCCCCTTCATTATCAGCTCCAAGACCCTCGGCGACAAAAGACTGAAGCTGGATATCCTCGTCAATATCGTTGATGAAACTTAGATCATCAGCTGGGGGCACAAAATCGGGGCCGTCACAGGAATGATTTTTGAGAGAGCCCAATACAGATTCGGCATCGACAAGATTGCGTGTTCCATCCAGAGCTGAGTGATGAGGGGTGGTAGGACAAGTTTGAGGTGCAGAGCTGTTGTCAGATGTTAAAGGGGCCATGTTTGCGGCTCCACTGCCATCATCTGTGGAATGAGCGTGTCGAGCATGTAGTACATTTGGCTTTACACCCGGAATTTTCTAAGTATGCATATCAGACAATGTACAAAGCAGATTAGAACAATGTAAACTCACTAAAGGAACACCCTGTTGCCATTTGACGTGTCTACTGCGAGCAATTGCATCACTTTTTTTAAGTGCACGTTGTTTTGATCCAGTTCCACGAGGTCTGCCAGGAGCGCGTTTAGAAGAAGCCTCAGTGTCCTCGGTTTCTACCTGGTGTCTGTTCTTGGACCCTAGAGGCCTTCCGCACTTCTGTGGCTCGAGACTGGCTGCACTGGGGGCTTCAATTGGAGAGCCAGAGTCAGACGATGTCCCAGGCAAAGAGCATTCATTACGTGGATTATACGAGATAAATTTGAAGTTAAATTCGGGCATAGTAAAATAGATTAGAAGGCGATAACTCCCGTGAAAAAAGTGTACAAGAGGAGACGACAAATTTAAACGCGACGTTACGAAACTTACTAATTTGGGTGCTGACTAATTATTTCGGTATTGGTATCGGTATTGTCCCATAACACGACCAACCAGCCCAAAAAGGGAAATATCCCACAATTTTCTGACTGTAATGCATAACTTCCGTAAATGCGACCAGTGCAAGGGTTTGGGGACGTTTCTATCATAACAGAGGATGTGCAACGGTTGTCACATAAAATACACGCAGTTCTGCAAAAGTGTGAGACGACAAATGCCTCTCTTTCTCTCTTTCTTCCTCTTCCCTCCTTTCCTTTTTTGGTTTTCTTTATTTATTTTAATTATTGGCCACAACATCGGTATTGAGCCGTCTTTCGTTTACCGAATAATGCCAAATCACGTGATCAAAATTCACATTTCGAAAAAAATCCAAGTGACTCAGAATTGCATGAAAGGCTGTTGTCAGCATAAAAAAAAATCCTCAATTTTTTTTGATTCCGAACATGCTCGTAGATAACTTCAGTGAGGGTCTAATTTGCTCTTGCATCATCTTTTGTACAACAGAAGCATTCATTGCGGCTCAAGCTCATGGCCTTTGATCTTATCTCATAATTAGATAGGGCGCGATGTGTAAGGGAATGAGATAAAGAGGATTGAGAAAAAGGGATAAAGGGGATTAAAAGAAAGAGAGGAATTGATGCCCGAATTAACCCCGGGCAATCACACCCTTCACACATTGCCCGATCCATTAACAAGCCAGCTCGCGACCAGTTATGATGGCTGTTAACTTGTTAACTACCTAAAATAAATAAATAAATCAACTACCAGAAGATGAAATTACATTAAAGTTGTCCTCAATTATGCCTTCATCTCAAGTCTCTGAACAGTTCTTGCCTCCAGAGATACTCTCATGCGACGTCGACGTACAGTTTGACTGTTGGTTCGTTTGCGTGCATGTCATTGTCCTCTTGTGCTGTTCATCTTATTCACATTTGGTTAAAGGTTCGAGCACGAACTCGAACACCTCTAAACTTGTAGCTTAAAGTTATTGGATTGGGCCGGAACAATTACCGACACTTGACCAACACTTGACCAACACTCACAATTGAAGCCCTCAATTCAAAAATTTTCGACTGCAATTTGTTCAGTAGCCCTCTTTCTATTGTTGTCGATTTGAGAGGATACTAACAACTAACTATAGCACAAGACGTTGGAGAGCGAATGTCAGCTGCTGACACGGTTGCGGACAGTATGACAGAACTTGGCATCAAAAAGATGATCTAGGAGGTCAAAGTTTCCACCAAATACACACAGCTTGAGTATGCTAAGATAGGAGTTACTGATAAATGTGTTCATGGATTTGGAAGCCTTATACTCTGTGCCCCAACTTCACACAAAGAACGGTCCAATTTGAGGTGAAGAGCAAAATGCGGCGTAGAGAGAATACAAGGTTGTGAGAGGATATGTACTTACAGTCAGATTTAAGCCACAATGAGACCCACAAGCGGTGAGATATCGCTGTTTTGGAACATGAGGAGGTGGAGCGGGAGTCACCCGAGAGTCACCCGCCATCAACCCTTGATTTCTGGAAAAGGTAGTTATTTCCCTTTCCGGCCTGTAATACATCTTGTCTCTGAATCTCATGAATTAATATCCGGCAGTCTGTAAAATGTATGGGCGCCCCTAGCGACCATGAAACCCTGGTTCTTTTCTACCCCCACTATCTTTACTTTGCATTATATGACGGTAGTTTTTGCCTGATTATTGCTCTTCTTGCCTTGTTACAGCCTCCACGTTCTTTACCATTATCCACAGGATTCCCAAACGCGCTCACAATTTGTTCAATTTCCTGGGCCAAATACCTCAGGATGCGTGTCGCCAGATCAAACAGGGATCACTCGCGCATTGGGCGCGATGTTCCCCAACTTGAGGCTCGGGCACCTCAGCTCATTAAACTTCCTATATCAATACCCTCGATACCCATTCTTGGCGCTATACTGACCCCACTTATCGGGGGGACCAACAAGGCAGCCGCTACGACTCCTGCGCCTACGACCACAGCAGCGACTCAAGCGACTCCAACACCTGCCCCAACGGTCACTACACCACCCACAGCTACGACGTCCGGAGGTTCTGGGAACAGTGGTAACTCTTCGAGCTTCGATGGTAACAGCGATGGTGCGACAGGTGTTAGTGGTTCTGCCAGCGATGCGAGTGAAACGAGTGCAGGGTCCTCCCCTCAGCCATCCGAGTCCACGACGGATGGCGGTAGCTCCGATCAAGACGGCACCAACAATACCTCCTCCAGCAGTGGGCTAAATGTACCCGTTGCTAACGCTGGAGGTAGTATCAACCCGACCACCGGCGGCAATTCTGGGAGCGATTCCAGCACCAGCGGAAATCTCAACAGCATTCCCTCTTCAAAAGCTGCCCTTCCATCGGGCAACGGCCTCCCAGGTTCCACTGCGGTATCTGGTCCAAATGGTGCCTCGACTGGGTCTTCCAATGCCAGCAATAGCAGCGGAGGGATATCTGGCGGTGCAATCGCGGGTATCATTGTTGTACTCGTTCTCATTCTCCTCGCAATTGCACTCATCCTGTTCCGCAAGCGTTACATGTCGCGCCGCACGGAACGGATAAATCAGTGGTGGGAAAAGGCTGGGAGTCGTGCTAGTTCAGAGAAGGATGGTCCAAACAACCCAGTCCGCTCCGATGGTCGCGCTAGTGCACGTAGCAGCTTCGCCACGACTTTCGATCATGCACAGACCCCGCGACTAAGCACGTCCTTCGATAATGTTCCACCACTTCCACCCATGGCAGAGATCCGAGGTCAAAATGACGGATTTCTACTCTATAGTCCCAACTCAGCAATTGCAGATTCCCCCGTCCTCATTACCTTCGATAAAGCACAAGCTCCGCTTGTGACTTTGAACCGGACATCAGTTCACAGTGCGCGCAGCGTCGCCAGTGACGGTAGCGGTGCGCAGTACCTTGAGGTCCCCAACGGTGACACCAATGGCCAGGAAGTCACTACCCCTATGTCTGTTCGACCGTTCTCTCCTTCTGAATCATTTGCTTTCCCCAAACCTCCCAACAAACAATCGGGCGACTGGAGCTCATCCTCGGTTCGCCCGACGAGCTCACACACGTATTATAGTGCCTCTCAATCTACAACCGATCTTGTCCCAACTGTTCCCGCCAATCCGTTCTCCGATCCTGCTCTTCCAGTTACTGAATTCGAAGTGGAAGCTGTTCGCCGTCCGTTTGTATCCACTCGTTTTGACGAGCTCTCTGTTGCTGTTTCCGACAGCGTCAGGGTGATGAAGCTCTTCGATGATGGCTGGGCACTCGTGGAGAAATTGCCGTCCATCGAAGATATCGTCCACAAGAAATACAATTCTGCAAGTGGTGTTCAGGGGTTGATCCCCATCGATTGCCTCCGTGCAGAGGGACAGGATCTTACTTCGTTCTTTTCTGAAAAACTTGCCACGAGGGCTCTCTACGACAAGCGCGCTAGTTCCATGACTTATACTGTTCCGGCGGCGTAAGGTATGCTATTAACCCTATCGCATGCAAACCCTGTCACTAATTAATCATTTATTGCCATTCAGAATTGTTTACACCCTTATCTCATGACGAATCTTACCTTCGCACTACACGCTTTACGATCGTAGACACATCAGCAAAACCATGATACCATATACCCCTTCTTCAACCTCTTTATGCTCTTGTACGTATTCCCATAGGAGAAAGCTTACTTTCCCATAAATTTTGTTAGTAGTTATTCGCTTCGCCCTCACGCATAGCGTCTTCGGTCAACCAACACCTGCTGTTGTATTTTTCCTGTATTTTTCTCTGTATCTTGACGGTATGAGGGCGTTCTTTAGCATTTACATGACTCGAGAGACGTCCCGAAAACTCATTTTGGTAAACACGGGACGTGACACGACTTAAGTTACATTAGTTTGTCATGTAAGTTCCTCGTAGTCTCGAGGTAGACGTTACGGAAAGAGTATATTGTTGCAGTGTATTAGTTACCGTAAACGTCTGATACAATTGAATAAGCGTCAGCGAGTATAGAGGACATTTCAAAGTCCGTCTTTGCCTAAAAAGGAAGATAACTTGGTCAGCACAACAGCTATCGTTTACTCTCAACGCGTGTAGGTAGCCCAGTGAGTGCCAAGAATATGTCATTATAGTGGGAAAATAGGCATAGGTCTTGCAATTTATGGTGCCAGTGCCTGTTATAGGAGGAGTTATCTCAAAGGGTAATAACAAAGGCCTATTCAAACCCAATAAATTCATTTGTTGCCCTTCAAACACTTTCAATACCTCTCAACTTCTGTATTGAGAATCTTCGGAGCTCATTCTCGTTCTACACTAATTTAAGCGCTTCGTCGACACCTCACACGACGATGGCAGCAGGAGAGGATCAGTCGGCTCACGCGCAGAAATAACGGTCTGTTGAAGTAAATAGTGGAGTTCCAAAATTCCTCTGTATTTCGTTGAGGCCTATTCACTACTGTCTTGCTACAGTCGTTATAGAAGTTATTACCCGCCTCACACATACCCAAAACAACACCTCCGACCACTTCATCAAACATCAAAACTCGCTCCTTGACCCAACATTGCGAATAACTTCCAGCATGACTAGTGGCTCGAGCCTAAGTTCCTCGTAACTATTCATGGGTCCTATCTCGCAAGTAGCTCACTTCGTTTATCTCCGTCCCTCAAATTCCGTGAAAAAACGTGATATTATAGGTTTGACTACGGGATAGCTTGGCTTCTCTTGCATCTTTTCGAATCATTCTTTGAACTTCGAACTTCGCATCTCACTGGCTCTTCATCTATTGATGATGGACTTCGCATTGTTCAACGTCCCCCAATTCAGGCTCTTTTAGTCCTACCACTACTGTTAGCGGATCCATCGAGACTAGGCCTGATTTATCCTATTCATTGAATGGCTGATCTATGTATTGAGCTTTATCTTAGCCAGACACTACGGAGAGACGTTAGAGTATCGCCCGTATGGGTAAGAGGTAGCCTTCATTGCATTCCACTAACTCATCTCCCATTGTCAAAACCTAGGCTCTATAGAGTATGCCATTCCGGGCAATGGGGCTCTGCCTCCCTGTTTTTTTTTTATGCTCAAGGTCTCAATCAAATTTGGCGTCAAAAGGTCAAAGTAGGGGTCTCATATTCGACCAGAACTCAAAAGCTTTAACCCATTAGACCCCGGACGTATCATATTTTTAATTTTGTGGCGAAAGTGGACACATTGGATCGCCCATTATGCTGTCTAGGTCTGGTGACATCGTCAAGAATCAATTTATGAAGTAATTGTGGGATGAGTTTTCAAGTGTAGGAAGAGGCTGGCCTTGGGGACAACGACAACCTAGGGCATATTTGACGTGGTCTAGAATATAATCTGCAACTTCTGCACCTCGCTCTCGGACAATTGACTGCCAGTAAGCATGTACGTGCTGTAATCCACGATTGGCCGTGTTTATTGAGTTCTGACACTACAATCATTTAGACTATCTCACCTCAAGAGTTATTTTAAACGGGACATCCGGAAACCGTAAGCGCAATAATCAACAGTCTGGGCGATCGGACTGGAGATATATATGATATAAGTGGCGTCCAATCGGCATGTTTTGTGACTTCAGCTTCAGACCTAATACCTTAGGCCGTTCTGCCGCTCCCTACAATTTACTACTTTTCATGAGCCCTAGCCCATGTGAATGGCCCCAATGTTACCACTCCATCAGGCCCTGATTACCGTACTCATAGAGCACTGGGGTCGTATGTCGTCCTCTCTGTTCTTTACCTGCCGCCGCCTGGTCTTCACAGAAATAACCTGTCTAATTCGGCGTTCATCGAACTTGCACCCTCTCCTGCTTCCCTCCATGAAATGCTGTTCATGCACACTCTCCACCTCTTTCCCATGTCCCTTATTACTCTCTTCCCACCTCGAACATTAGACGCGGCCATTGGTTTCAACCGTCTATGTGCCCGTCATGATGCTCCCTAATATTGATTGTTGGTCGAATCCCGTATACCCTTTTCAAGTCTTGAGCTCATTCACTCAGTTTTAATAAACGTGTCGAAGGCAGCTCGTAACAGACTCATTGACCTCGCCATGTGTGCCGTTGCTTAACGTATGCGAACCACTTACTCGGTGTGCATGCATTGAACACTTTCATTGAAGGAGATGCCCTGCCAATGGTAGTAGTCGCAGCTTGATACGCTGTCATGCTTATTTCCGGGTAGAGAGAGATAGTTACTGCTTTGAAAGGGCTTTTTCCAAGTTGTCGGAATTCCTTCTCCGACCACTATCATGCAGCCTTACTTGTGGCTGCTAGACGTCTTAAGCCAAGTGATCATACACAGTCACGATTTCCCCTAGCCCTGACACCTGCCGTAACTGTTGACAATTCAATATAAGACTCGATGCCCTGGTTAGTGTGTATTTCAACGAGTTCCGTACATGGAGTCTCAGGTATGATCTATATCATCGCTGATGACAGGACATCACGGTCATCATTACCGCTACGGAATTACCACTACCATATTCAGGCTCATTCCACGAGAACAGAGGCCTAGGTGGAACTTTTGGAAGAAATTCCCAGAGCTTGGCTGCGGGTGGAGCGTAATATCCATAACTAGCTTTGGAGTTATTTGCGTTACGGCTGATATGAAAGGATGATGCCTTCAGGAAGCTACCGGTTGAAGGAAGAGGTTACCCATTTCTTCCTCTCAGCAAGTGGGCCTGCAATCCACTGAAGGATTGAACGCGTGAGCTAATATAACGCCACTCTATACCATGGCAACTTACAGCATCCCTGGTGAACTTAAAATGCTCGAATAATGACAGTTTCTTAGTTATAAATATGTGCTGCATGGCAGCTAATGGAGTGCTTGTGCGAATGTGCGCCGTACGATACCTTTTCGAGGTGACATGTCTTCAGCCTCTGTCTTTCTTGTTGAATTCAACAGTGGCGTTGGAGCAGAGCCCTATCCTGTGATCAAAAGGTTTAGCTTCCATACTTTTGAAAATGTGCACTAGTCGAAAATACATTTTCCAGGGGATTTAATACGGTGTTGACGAACAAACCGCCCGTAAAATGAACCTAAGTTGTGTATGTATATTGTGTATGTATATTGCCGATTCCGTCCTCGGGAAATACAAATGGATAGATAAGTTGGATTCCCTTGATGCCGAGCCATCGGAGCATTTAGATAAACAGAGAAGTGCAAGTACTCCAGCGGAAGTCCACGGACAGGTTGTGATATCGGACCGTTATTCTATCAGAAGGTGGCGATACGTCAGTGTGGACGAGAAAAGGACGGGATGGTCGGGAATTTGATGAGCTAGATGACGAGACCTTTGGATGAAATTATCAAAGTCTGACGTGGTGACTCCAAAAAATCGTATGCCAGGGCTCGGCGCTTGGCCTCAAGGCCAATCAATTCTCTTGGATGCGGATCGTTAAGACTTGGTAGGCACACGACACAAACCGCTGAGGACTCCGATTAAGGGAAAGGGAGTGATTATGAGATAAATGCGATCAAATTGTGCATCAAATGTAGCCACGAAATCAGTTGTGTGCCAGTCTTGAGATGAGGGAAAGGCCAGGATTGGACAATAGGTTGGTTGTGCTACGAAAAATATGCCAAGAGCCGAGACCAGTTACCACCAGAATTATGTGCAATTTCATTTCTCGTAACATACGTGTATTCACCTAGATGGGGAGGTTCGGGAGCAAGTCAAGGAGAATGAAGTTACATTGTTGCACGCTCGAATTAGGCACGAGACCGGTGTAATTGCGTGCCTCCGTAATTGTACATCGTGGCCGCAGCAAGTATCCTGTCCATGAGCCTACATTTGATACCAGGGTTTTGCTACGGAAGGACCTTGGAACCAATACGGGATATCTATTGAATTTGCTGAAAGACTAGTCCAATTAGTACTTGAGCTCTGTGCCGACGGTCACCACAGACAGCAGGTAATTAATTGCACCTTGGCCGACGCCTTTGTCAGGGCTCATCGATGCCCACGGAGACCTGGGTAAGATGCCGTAGGCAGCCTGACCTATAGGGTAATTGCGTAGTCATTTCCCGCTCAGAGCTGTAACCTTGGCCGTACTAAACACGCAACTTGCTCCATCTGCACCTAGCTGAACAGTTTGCAAGAAAGTAAGCGACAACGATGAGGATTCATGAAACAGTCACACACGCGGTTTTGCCTCAGGGTATGAAAAGCCCTGCGACTGGTTTGATCGGATAACCAAAGAGTTGATTATGACGGGTTTTAAACTATCGTCCAGTCCGTAACACGGAGGATGAAATAGCGGTGGCGGTTTCGAGTCGCTGTGTACCGGCTGAGAGTAAAAAAAAAGTGCGTCCTGTGGAAGTGACCTAAAGAAGCTAGTCGAGGAATATGGTGAACAGGCTCAACTCCCAGTGCATTTGAGCTTGCACCTGGCCCTTTGAATGTTGAATGGGTGTGCCTGATAAAGGGTCGTATGTAATATGAATTGCAGGACACACCCCTTTGTATGGAAGTTGAATTCAATTCTCTTCTCACCTTCATATCCCAGCTTTCCGATCCATTCCTTCTGAAATCAGGAAATCCTTCAAGAAACGACGCTGAAATAGTGATTGCAGAAGGTTTGACTCGACAAGTCAAGGTGCTGTTTTCAATCCTGGCTCAACGATAATTTCCACGTGCCCCGATCTTGGTCACCAACCATCATAACACCGTCTCGGCTCGGACAAATATAAAACAAGCTGTCTCCCCCCCTGGCTCCAGCCTTTGTTGCTGCATCGCTTTATTGATCCTTCGTAAGGCCTCTGTTCCCACCAATTACCCCGGGACGTTCGACATCGTTGAGCGTTTTTCGCCATTTGCCACCAAAACACAAATCGTTTGTCGAGGACAATCTCGTCCTGAATTGACTAGACTACGTCATGATGGACTTCAATCCAGTAAGCAAGGAAACACTTTTCCTGATGAATTGACTTACAAATCTATCCGAGTTCGATGTTACAATACCACATATCGTCTATGCCTCTCTTGGTGGATTTGTTGTGCTGGTTAGTCGAACCATACACCTTGCAACGCTGATAGAATTAACTACTTTCTTAACCACCACTAGTTTGGCATGTTCTCTCTGTTTCTTCGCGAAAAGGTACGCTCAAAAAAACTCGCCTAGGTTGCAAAATTTAATGCAATGGAATAGTTGTACATCGGAGAGGCGTGCTGGGCGTTTTTGTTTGGAGTCATCATAGGTGAGTAACGGCTTTGGGTGTGGAGCTCACAAATACAACCTTTGTCCAGGTCCATACGGTGCCGACATATTCAACCCTCATCAGTGGGGAGGCGGCGACGAAGAAACAACGAATGTCATTACGCTCGAGTTTACACGCGTCGTACTGGCGATAGGGGTTTTCGCCATTGGCGTCGAGTTGCCAAAGGCCTACATGATCCACCACTGGAAAAGCCTGTTCTTTTTGCTCGTCCCAGTCATGACTTGGGTGCGTATTGTCGGCTTGAACTTTATTACCCCCGCTTATGTTTCCTAGGGCTGGTTTGTCTCAGCTGGCCTGATTTATGGTCTTATCCCCGGCCTTAATTTCTTATCGAGCCTAGCAGTCGCAGCATGCCTGACGCCCACCGACCCTATATTGGCAGCCGCAGTTGTTGGTGGCAAATGGGCTGACAAGCATGTCCCTGCTCACATACGACATCTCCTCGCCGCGGAGAGTGGCTGCAACGATGGAGCTGCCTACCCCTTCCTCTTTATTGCTCTTTATCTCATGCTCGACTCCCCGGACGTTGGTATCGCAGTCCGCGATTGGTTTGTGCGCCTTTGGCTTTGTACGCCCTTACTCCAAAGATATTTGTTCATCACCAACTGACTGGTAAATCAGACCAAGTCATACTTGGCATCGTTATTGGTGCAGCCTTGGGTTTTGGCTTTCGCCACCTGATGAAGTTCTGCCAGCGTCATAATCTCATTGACAGGCAATCCTACGTCGCCCAGTACCTCTCCCTTGCCATGCTCACCATCGGCGTTACAGTTCTAGTGGGTTCAGACGACCTGCTCGCGGCATTCTCTTGTGGCACGGCATTTGCATGGGACGGTTTCTTCAATCGCCAAACGGAGGAAGCGGTGTTTAGTTCCGTGATTGACTTGCTGTTCAACATTGCAGCTTTCATTTACGTCGGTGCCTGGATGCCATTTAGCGATTTCCAGAATGCGGCCACTACTCTTTCAGTCTGGAGGCTCATCGTCATCGCCATTCTTATATTCCTACTCCGCAGACTGCCAGTCATGATCGCGTTGTATACGTGGATACCGGACATCAAGACGCTGCGCGAGGCTATCTTCAGTGGTCATTTTGGACCGATAGGTATCGGTGTGTATTCACCCCCGTTTCTGAGTCGCCACAAAGCCTAATTCAAAACTATGCATACCAGGGGCTGTGTTTATATCAACCCTTGCAAACGAAGTCATCCATAAAGATGATCGTCTGCATAGTGAACAAATTAACTTGCTCGCAGATACCATCCAGCCAATCGTAGCTTTCATGGTGTTGTGCTCTATCGTTCTTCACGGCCTCTCCATACCCTCCTTTTCCTTGGGCCGCCGAGTGCATTCGGTCTCAAGGTCCGTCTCAAGGACATGGTCACGACACGCACCGCCAGACTGGACGAATCAGGCACCCCTCGTCGAGCGTGGCGCAGACCTTCCCATCAACCGCGATAGCGACATGGAGCGCGGCGAGCTCGGTGGTTCGGAGGATAAAGTGCCAAAAGAGCCGGAGTCACGACTTTCGATCTCAGAAACCAGGACGCCGAGTGTTACGTTAGGAGGCAGGGGAGATGACGGGCTGAGCATACAGGAAAAGGCGGAACTCAGTTACGCGCAGCCTGATACACTGCGTGATATTGGCGCGACTGAAACGGAGTGGCTGGAACCACATCGGAGAGTTATTGAACGCCGCGCCAGCCCTGGGGAGGATGTGAGTTGTCCTTGATGATACAACTTTTTTCTCGCTGCTGACTAGCCGCCGTTGGCCTAGGTGGTGGTTGAAGTCATTCCCGAAGAAGGCCGCCAGAGCCTCTCTGCACAGATCAAGCAGTCTCTTGGCCTCCTTCATCGGCTCAAGCAGACTGCTCAGCACCTTGAGGACCAGACTGGGGAGACAGTAAAGGACAAGTTGGAGGAAATCGAACTCAACGTGAAAGATGTCCTAGAATCTCACCACGATGGTCACATCAGCGATACTGGCCTACCTGGTGTGCACAATGATGATGACGGAACATGGGCTTCAGCATCAGAGGAGAGTGGGGGCGAAAACGATACAAACAGTGGTCCATCCAAAAAACGATCTCAAGGTCGCTCGACTCGATTACAACGTGCTGGTTCTAGCCGTCGTGGTCGTCGACGTCCTTCAATACGAAGAGCGAAGGTTCCACCTGCGATCGAGCTGCAAGTGCACTCTCCTTCTTCTGGCTCTGGCTCCGAGAGCCCGACGTCTCAGATGCCCCCTGAAGATTCCGATCGAGGACGTTCCTATCCTACGCATGCACGTTTCGCAACCGACGTCGCTCAACCCCACCAGAGTAATGCGGTAGCCTCTGGTAGCCGGCCAAGTACTTCGGAGAGTACTTGGACATCGTCGGATCGCCGCCATCGGCATCGCAGACCAGGAACAGAGGAAAGCTCAATCCTGCGCCCGGGGACTGCGGATAGTTCGACCATGCGTCCGGGAACTGGAGACGGCTCAGTTCGTAATCCTCGTATTTCCCAAATGCGGCTGTTGCACTCTTCACCGCCGACGAGGGAAGTTTCGCCCTCACGTTCTGTGCGGTTCCTAGATGGTCGAGGGGAAGATAATTTAGAGGTGAGAAATAAGGTCTCGTTTGATCTTGGAAAGAGCCCACAAAGTGGACGGGATTGATGATCTAATGTGTTTATACGACGCGGAATGAAACCATTACCTCTGATCTTTAATTTCTATTAATGCTGTCCATTTTGCATGTAATGATCGTTTACGATATGGTCATATTTTCCGTGCCTTCACAGTACATATAGCTACTTTGAATGAGAACACTACCAATGCGTTAATCACCGAAATTCCCTGTCCATTAGCCGGTTCCTATAATTTAAGGTATACATAGGACGAAAAGATCCAATTCATTCGTCATAAAGCAGATATAGAGACATTCGCATTTGACACCATTCCTTTCCTTTTGATGGGGAGTCGTTCAAACTGATGAGGAATCAAGAAACCCTCGAAGTACCCTTCGACTTCTTGCCATGCCTCCATATCGAATCCATCAGTCTTCAGCGCTATGTGACCATCAGGCCTGACCACGATGATGGAACCAACTTGTGGGTCAACGCCCCATTTGTTGTGCATAGGATGCTCAAAGATTGCGCCAGCTTCGGGAGCGGTCTGTCGATATGGAGATACTACGGGAATATCATCGCTGAAGAAGCAGTGTGGGCGAAAGATGGAAGTGGCCTGATGAGTGGGAAGTTGATTTGTAGGATAAATGAGTTTTGTGATATGCTGATCAACGAAATCACTGGTGCTGCTCAGCGTGGTAACAACGGAGGTACGGAAGATGGTGTGTGAAGCGCCGTGGTATTGCTCGGTCGCCTGCGGGATATCATCATAATCGTAGCTATAGAATGCACGTCCTCTAGGAAGACTGCTTTGAAGCGCTGAGTTGGTTGCTGAGATCAGTCGTTGATTGCTGGGAAGGCTATCAAGTGTCGATCCATATCGGGAAAAGATGGACCTTGGGCGTCTTAAATGAGTATCAAGGTCCACAAGGCCTTGTAGAGCATTGTTCTTCGAGAGATCGCCTACGAGAAAGTAGAGAGTGAAGCGGCCATCAAAACGTGATGCAATGGGGACAGGCACAAGGTCAGAAAGACGAGTGACAATGGCGGGACGGGTTCGAGAACCTGGAATTGCATCCGGCTTCCCAACTTTGACCGCGAGCAATTTTCTTGAGGCGGTCAGGAGACTTCGCGGGTATGCGATAGAAGCACCAGCTTGATACTGCAATTGTCATACATCAGATGGAATACTCGATATCTGGCTTAATTCCAAAGTAAATATAACTCACGGCATAGTGGGAAGCTTGAAACGAGTGTAGAGTGGACAACCATTCGGAGGCACCAGAAAAGTTATCTACCGACTGTTTTTCAAGTCCGGCGTAGATCTCTACGAGCCTTCGATCCATTTGAACGAGTTCCTTGGCGACGGCGTGCCGTTCCAGACCGTATGTTGACATGATCTGCGGAGAAGCGATACCATTAAGGACAAGCCCCATCTTCCAAGCAAGGTTATGTGATTCGAGAAACGCTGTATTGAGACCCAACCCAGCTACGTGGAGGATATCATATGAACAACTGCAGGGACTCCAGACTGAAGTTCTTCACCTCGGGGGGAATGAGTATGACAAGCATCTCCAACGAAATACACCGTCTCTTGGAGTGAATATTGGTTGATGATTCTCTGACCGACTGTTTGAACACCTAGTGAAAAATGGTAAATCCAGGGAAGAGTTCAAAGCTCACCTTCATAAGCCGACCACCAATTCACATCATCCCAATCCACCTCGAATGGGTGAAATATTTCTTTGATCATCTGGACTGCCTGCTCCATGGTGGCTTCTCGCTTTGAGTTCCCAAGCTGAATATCGAATCTGGCTGATGGTTTCCCGTCTATTGGTTCTCTTGGGATCACCAGCACGATACCTTTGTTCGATCTCAGTACTCTGTTCGACATCATCGATGAGTACAGTGATTTTGTGGGAAACACTCGGACTTACGATAGGCGCTCCAGATCTGGATGGTTGCTCCGCAAATTGACGGCGTCAAGCACACACCAAGTCACAGGTAGGCTTTCGCCCTCAAATCTAACTCCATATGGCGTGGCCCAGCGACGCACAGAGGACCGCCCACCATCTGCAGCAATGATGTATCTAGCTGAGATCTTGCGCGTCTGTCCTGTCTCCGTTTCACGAACGAGAACAGTACTCGAGCAGGAGGGCATTGTAGACAGCGCCATGTCGACAAATTCCCAGTGCCAGTGTACATTGAAGCCTTCACAGTGGCGCTCGATGTCATACATCATCACCTGTTCGATGAGACCCTGCCGTACAGCTAAGGCATAATCTTTTTCGAAGTCAAGGAATGGCGGGAAAAACCGAGCTAATGCCGTCCGGCGTGTGGACTCGCCAGAAATCTCCCAGAATGCACGTCCAAATATCTTCTTTCCCATAGCTTCAAGTTGATCAAGCGGAAGTCCAAAGGTCTGATATGCGTCATATTCATTATCTTCTGATCCTGGCCATTCGCACGAAATCATACCTGCATAACCTCCATTGACCTGCCTTTGGGTCAGTCATCATGGTTGGGACCTAGTGATGAAAATATTACCTGGGCTGGAGCGCATCTGCCCTTCCGTATTCGTGGCTTTCGTAACCAGCAGCGTCGATAACGGTGGGCTTGATACCCATACGCGCCAAAGTCATGGCCATCATGAGGCCAGCTGGACCTATTTTACAAGAAACAACGTCGGTGATCTTTACGATCTAAGGGAGCGATGAACTCACCGGCGCCTACAATGAGTACATCTGTGTAATCTTCGCCTGAGGTTTGAACCATGGTTAGGGAGGGGTGTTTGAGCATGCCAGCAGTCTGTTTGTGCTTTAAGTGAACATCTGGACTTCCGTTATCGGGAAGTAACGTTACATCCTCGGTGGTGTTGTTCATGTGCATGGTATGAAGTGGATCAGATAGCAAGATATGTACAGGGGGTGCGGGAGTGGTAAGGCAGGAGAGAATGGATCGAAGCACACCCGCGGTCCCGCGCCAAAAAAAAGTGACAGTTATCCTGACCCGTTTTCAAGGCGTCTCTCTCGAGGTGGGTTACCGCACAACTACAAGTGCAAGGGCGGATGTATCGTTAAATAATATCCGCGGGGAAAGGAACGAGAGCAAGTTGGAGCAGGCGGTGTTGGGCTAGAATCAAGGCAAATTTGCTCCTGGGGAAATGAGGAGACATTGTCCGGTTTGTCCTCCCTATATAACAAACATATGGGAAGCCGCGCGGATTCTCGCGGATTGCAGGTCCGAGATCGCCACAGTCCCATAAAGGTCTTCCCTTCTGACGAGCGAAGAGAAGTCATGCGGCCAATGCAAGGTTTACCCATCGCGGGCTGAAAGGTAATAACGTTTAGGGCCCTTCAACGGCAGGAACGAAGACTGGAGAATCCTCATCCATGAACCGTGTGTAGGGTCATGTCAAGCTGACCCACTTGATGCGGTCAAAAGTGGGTCACTGGTCACGCTGATAACCGTGGAGCCAATAAGATGCGTGAATTTCCTGGTAATTTCTTATGTTCCCATGCAATGCCATATCAGTCAAAGAGAAGTTCTGATCCACCTGAACCGTACGGGGACTAGCAAACCAGCCGACGAAAATCGATATATATGCTGAAGATGAAGGATGTGACCTGAGGGAGCAGTGGCCAACCTGCCAATGACCCTGCCTCTCTCAAATGACTTCAGATTCTTCTGAGAATGCGAGGGAAACCTGGCTATGCGGCTACATGGATGAAGATCTGGAAGAGACATGTCAAGGCGTTGAGCACCGGCAGTTGGCTCCAATGTCTTTCCACTTTATTGGTGGGCATCAATGTTTCACTAGCCACTAAAATGTGGGTGAGCTATTAGCTGAGATGGAAAAATAATTATAGCTGAAAGTCAATGAGAATTCCAACGAATGCATGTTTGTGTGGCACTGGGGACCCACTCAGGAGGAGTCTATTTCAGAGACCAGCTAACTGAATGGCCAACTGAGGGAATGCTTTCGTCCGCTTTATGTAACGTAATCATGTAGAATTAGTAGTAATTGAAATTTGGTTGGACTTGGCAATCATTTCAAGGCCAAAGCTAAGTCGAAGAGACGAAGTTTCAGGCCTCAGGTTAGATATACCTGGGCCCAATTGAGCAAATTAAAGTAAATATTAAGTTTGAAATTAATCCGAATCCGAAAACACCCTTCTGAACGTTGATGTATCACGCTTGGTAAGAGAGGGAAAACATGCGAATTGACGTGCTTTATTCATAATCTACGAGGCCTCAGGCCTCAGAGTCAGAGAGATAACTGCCAATTTTTTCTTTTATCCGATTCAAAGCAACCTCAGCGCACACGAAGAACTCGAGTGTATCTACGCTATGTTTATGTCTGGCCTGATGGTCCGGGAAGCACTTTTCATAATTAACTTGTCTCTATTTCAAATATATATCTCGTATGGTAGTTCAATGCAATGCACCCCGTAGAACTAAGGTTGGCTTATGGGCATGACGGATAATGGATTTGGACGAAATGTGACAGTCACTGTTGGTTGTAATCGCCCAGAACTTGCGTGTTGGAAGTTGGCGAAGACGTTATGTAAAGTTTGATACTGGCATGACAGTGATTTTCGAAGGGACCGTTTCGAGGACAGATGTACATAGGTGCCTTGCAACTGACTTTGCGACAGCGATCAAGCCGTAGTATCAGCCCATACGTGGTCAACATATAGTGTGATTCTGATCAGAATGGGCACCTTTAAACATCAAGATCTAAGTTCTGGTGGTGTCTCTGTGGCCATCTGGTTGACTGATACATATCTATATATCGATATAGTAGAAGGTCATGATATGGATCATGAATCCTAATAGACGAGTGCATTCTGATCACCTTCAGAGTAGACAAGAATGGAGGTGAGCACCTGGAGAGAGGTTGATTGGCATCGATCATCTGTTTCAGACCGGAGACTGCAGATGTGTCCCGAAACTTGAGAGCCGGGACACGAAGGCTGCTACCATATCGATCGCTGGGTCTGAGTAGTGACGCAGAGGATATCCTAAATCGGGTCAGCCTTTAGGAAATGAAAAATATTATGAGACTCCTGCCACAATATGTGAAATTTCGGAACCACTTGTGACGTGATTGATGTATATATGTTCAGGCAGACAGGGTCCATTCGGGGTCCGTTGATTCCAGATTGGATGGGCGCACAACGTGTACGTGTTCTGTGTGTATCAGCTTCAAGGTGAGAAAAGTTGTGTCAACTATGAACTTGAAGATGAGTGGTTGTTACTATCATACAACGTTACGCGTGACGTGACGTGCCAGTTATTTCCAGAGCGGGTGGATTGATATAGAGCGCGGGAAGCCAAATTTCCACGTAACGCTTGCAACCCTCTCCAACCAACGGCGATGCTTGCAGAATACGTCCGTCGATCCGGTAGATTCAATCACTCACCGACATGTCCGGATTTATCCTCGATCTTGCCATACATGTGGGCCTACGCCCGGTAAACTTACGGTGGACCGACATCCAAATGTCATTTAAACGCAAGCTGTTCGCGAACCCATGTTCCCTTCTTTTTTATTTTCCTCAGTACATCTGCTATGTCTCCAGCTCTTGCAGGCAGCACCTTCATTCGTCCCCATATCAACCTTGGATATAGACAGGACCATCCGGAGGGGGTTGCATCCGTCCCTGAGCTAGTGGAATTTGCTGCTTCATACAATCCTGACCATATCTTCGGCGTCCAGAATCGAACTGGCGAGAACTCTCCTTGCGATATCTCTTTCTCGCAGCTTCGGGGAGCAGTCGAATATGCTTCGTGGTGGCTGATCAGCAGCGGTTGTACAACAGGCCGGACACGACGTGATCAGGAGATCCCGCCTGTCGGGATCCTCCTCGGGAGCGACATTGGCATCTTCATATACATGACAGCACTCTTGCGTATCGGTACACCTGTGAGGAGTCGATGGCGCTTGCTTCACAAGTTGTTCAGCGTACTAACTTCTCCACTTTCTTTTTCAAAAGGTATTACTCTTGTCGGCAAGGTTAACACCCATAGCAATCGCACATCTATTAAAAGAAACATCGCCCTCTTGCGTCTTAATCGGTTCCCACGTCGCGAGGTCCTCAAAGGAGGCACTCAGCATACTCCACTCGCAGGGCTCGAGTTCTGTGCCTGCATTCGTGCATGCTCTGGGTTACGAAGACCTCCTGACTCCTGACCATGAGAGGCAAAACATTATCATACCCCCAACATATACAGATTGGAGACGCGACGACTTGGACGCTCTCGTAATGCATTCTTCTGGGACAACTGGCCTACCAAAGCCCATATACCACAGTCAGACGTATCCCCTCTTGTTCGCAGCCTGCCATCGGCTGCCTGAACAGCAGAATCCCTTCGGCTACGTTGTCTCTACATTACCATTGTACCATGTAAGTGCTCAATTTGTTGTCAATGCCTCGTACTCATCTCCGTGGCAGGGCTTTGGTCTTCTTGCCCCTTCTCTTTCCCTCTCTATTGGAATGCCTTTCATATTACCCCCTGCTTCCGCAATTCCGACGGGTAAGACGACGCTCCAGCTACTGGAATCGACTGGTGCCCGTTATATGTTCACTGTCCCCTCTATCCTAGAAGAGATGAGTCGCATATCTGGCGGGCTGGGACTTGAAGCTCTGAAAGATTTGGAAATAGTCGCCACCGGTGGAGCTCCCATGAAGGAGAGCGTCGGGGCTGAGCTAGCAGCAGCAGGAGTCAAGCTTCTGAACCATTGGGGTGAGCATTTTCAATTCCTGGTTAATTTCTAAAGTTCTTATCATATCGACCCTTCTTGTGCATATTTAGGGTGCACCGAGCTTGGAGCGATTGCTCCCATTGAGCGAGTAGTTCGTGGGTACGACTGGCACTACGTGAAACCACGAACAGACACCGGGATAACGATGATACCTCTCAACGATGGCACCAAATCGTTTAGGCTAGTCGGCTATCCCCCTGGATGGCCGCATCCTTTCGAAGTCCAGGATCTTCTCGTCACGAACCCGAATGACAGCGAACAGTACAAAATCATGGGTCGCGCCGACGACCTCCTCGTTCTCTCTACCGGGGAGAAAGTACGCCCTACAAACCTTGAACACGCAGTGGCAGAGCACCCTGCCGTGAAAGACGTTCTGGCTTTCGGTGCAGGCCAAGTCTGTCTAGGCCTGCTCATCGAGCTGTCTGCCGACAGCTTCGATTGCGCCGACGTCCATGAATCGGAAATCCGGACAGCCATTCTTGCCTCTCTGCATCCATACCTCGAACGTGGCAACTCTTTTACCGATAAACACGGCAAGATCTCGACCGAGATGGTGATTCTGACTCGAGAGAATACGAAACCATTCACTCGGACCGACAAAGGAAGTCTGGCACGCAAGTCCATTCTTACGGCGTTCGATCAGGAGATCAGGGGCTGCTACGAAAGCGCTGACGTTCAGGATGTCACACCTTTTCCATCGCTCTACCCCAGCGACAGCCCCGCACTCCTCGATTCCATTCGCACCTTGGTACACTCGATCGCCGGAAATAGTGATATCCCTGACTCTGTCGACTTCTTCGAAGCTGGAATGGATAGTCTACATGCTAGTCGACTACGGCGCGCGATAATGAATGCGCTTCACGTCACACCCGATCTCCCAGGTACCATTCAAGACCTAGACCCAGACTTCTGTTTCGAGAACTCCTCCATCGAGAAGTTGCTCGCCGCTATCACTCATCTCATGACGGGGACTCAGGTAGCCCCAAGTATGCCCGGCGATGTCAAGGAGGCGCGCCGTATTAGGGCAATGGAAGACATGTACGATAAGTATAGGGAGGAGCTGCACAACTTTCAGAGTCTTGCGGCGCATGTGCGCATTTCCAGACTCAAACGACGGGCAGCCGCTGGGTACAAGAAGGTCGTTGTCCTGACCGGTTCGACGGGGAGTTTGGGATGCTTCCTTCTCGCACGCTTGGCGAACGATCCTGAGGTTTCCAAGGTCATTTGCCTAAACCGACGTCACTCCGGCGCCACGACACCCCGACAGCGCCAAATGGATCTCATGGCCAAACGTGGCGCATATATGTCAAGTTACGCATGGGACAAAGTCGTGCTCCATGGGGCAGAGCTGAGTAGATCTGATTTTGGACTTGGTGAAAATGAGTTCTCTGAGGTACGCGATGTTGATGATAATAATCTAATCTCTGGCTAACAGTGAATGTTTTTTCTTTTTACTCCAGCTGCTTGGCACGACGCATATCATACACAACGCATGGCCAGTCAATTTCAACCGAAGCCTGTCATCTTTTGAGCCACATGTGCGCGGATTGTCGAACCTTGTGCGCCTCGCCGTTCTAAGCGCCGGCCGGCGCAATACTGGGTCTGCACCGACTCGTATATTGTTTGCCTCATCCATCGCCGTGGCCGGTCGATTCCCGTCGCTTCACCCGCATGGGCCTTTCGAAGTTCCAGAGACTGTCCTTGAGGCTGTCAACAGTGCTGGATTTGGCTACCCGGACGCCAAGTGGGTCTGCGAGCGGCTACTGTTGTGCGCATCTGAGCTCTTTGGTGATGCATCCAGCATCGAAGAGCCTCTGATACAAGGATCCAGCGTTCGTATTGGGCAGATGACAGGGCCCGAAGGTTCTGGTGCATGGAACGAGTCTGAACACTTCCCGATTATTGTTCGCACATCCCAACAACTGGGCGCGCTTCCAGCGCTTGAAGGGGTATGTCGTTTCTTTCGAATGTTGTTTTCTAGGCTGATAAGTTTTCCAGTCCTTGTCATGGATACCCGTAAATCGCGCAGGCAGCATCTTGACAGAACTGCTTTTCTCAAGGGGCTTTAAACCTTTCTATCATATGGAAAACCCCTCTCGACAGTCTTGGAATGGCATCATCAGCAATCTTTCTATCATACTTGGTGGACCTCACGGACCACTTCCTCTCATTCCTCTCTCGGAGTGGCTTGGCTGCGTTCGTGACCTTGGCGACGATCCAGCTCGTAATGCTGCATACAAGATTCTCCCGTTCTTGGAGAGGGATTTCCAGACCATGTCCAACGGGACTGTAATTTTGCGGACAGCGACTGCTAGGTTGGACTCCTTGACTATGGTGAAGAGTACAGCGTTGGATAGACAACACCTAGATGAGTACGTTTCGTATTGGAGAAGTATTGGAGCAATGTCATAGACCTATGCATCAAATCTATTATTATATTGTATTTCTTTAATTTGGTGCAAATTCTACAGTTTGGTGTACGAAAAATTGCTCAGCATAGTAGACAAGAGGAAAAAAAACATTCGGATACGGGGAATCGAACCCCGAGCTGCCGCGATCAAGTATGAGAGGCGGCAATGTTAGCCGTTACACCATATCCGATGCTACGTAGGTTTGCTCTTTGTTACTTACTTATATCTGTCACAAAGTGTTCCAACTGACATGACGAGAACAAAATGATCCTGCTTTCTGATTGTTGAATCACAGTGAATGAGTACGCAAGTCATAGTGTGGCGATAAATGCGAATATGCAACGTAAAGAGGCTCCAAAAGTCAAAGAACCATATGTACCAATCATCCAGTCGGCATTGCAGATATCGAGAGCGATGTGTCAAGGCCCCATAAACCCAATAGTCTATATCTAATCCGTACACCTGAGATCACCAGCAACGACAGCCAGCGTTGCGCCCAAACACCACCCCAGCTCTGTGCCATCCACCTTCTTCGCAATCTTGACCTCCCTCTTGTCATCAAATTCATACCCGAGCCTCAGCAGTGCGTACATGAACGTCAAGTCTAGGCAGTACTCGGGGCGGCCCTGAAGCTCAGCCATCACATCGGGATGCGTGCCCCACGTCTCGAGCCACGCGGGGCGGCCTTCGCACACTTTGCGTGCCAAGGAGGCGACGGTTGAAACGGAGAGCGTGAGAGGTGTGTCTGGCGAGGAGGATGCGGGTGGTGCAGGCAGAAGGGGAGCAAGGCGGTCGTAGAAGTAGGAGAGGAGGAAGACGTTCCCTGTTGGGAATGCATCGAGGATGGAAGGTTGGTATACACCGTTGAAGGAGCACGGCTTCACTTTGCAGATCCTGCAGGGCGATATCAGCGCGGAAAGAGGGGTAGAAAAAGAGAGAAGGGCTTACGCATCCTTGGCCATGACCAGCTCGATGATGCGGTTGCAAGCGTAGTAGGAGCCGATCTCCTCACCAACCATCGTCACGTTCTTATCGCCCAAGTCGATCTTTCTAGACATGCCCTTAGCCAAGCACGGGTTCCCAACATCTCCTACTGGTTTGCCATTCGCATGGATTTCGGCCATGAAGTCCACAAGCTTGTGGACATGCTTCCTTGCACTCATGAGGCCATAGTCAAGATACGAGTGCTGGTACAGCACATGCGACCGCTCCGCAATTGTCAGCTCGAACCGGTGGTCGCCCTCATCAAGCAGGGGCTTCCCATCGACCTTGCCCTTCGGCTCAAAGGCAATCTGCGTTGACGCCCCGCCGAGGTCCAACACGGCGTACGTCTCACCCTTTGCGACCTTCTCTAGGTTTCCGAGCAGGTAGTTCGCCGTAATCCAAGCGTACACGCCCTCGTCTTTGCCGTCCATGACTGTCACAGCCTCTCCCGGCGCAAGAGGGAACTCCCACTGGCTCTTCAGTCGCGTCTCAACGGCCTTGAGAATATCATCGGCCTGGGACCCTGCAAGTAACCTTAGGCCTGCTGTCGCCTTGACTGCGACTGGGGTGCACTTCCTCAATGCTACAGGTACAACACGCATGGCTTCGTCCATCAACACATCGAGGCTCTTAGCTGCCCCAAGGGGGTCGTGAGCGTAGCCTGAGAGACCAGGTTTGGTCTGGTGAAAGACCTCCCATTCGAAAGTTGGCGAGAGCCCACAGTTATTGAATTTGTAGATGTGAATACGAGACCCAGTGGACCCAGCGTCGATCATCAAGGCATATTGCACCAGCGAGATCCCTGGGGTATGTGGCTTGGTACAATGAGTGGTTTTCGAGGCGTCTGGATCGGATTCGAACGTGACGGGCGATGAAGACGCATTTGGTTTGGATTGGGCGTCGCCATTGAGATGTGAAGTAACTGGCGTCGAGGTGGGTATGGATGTGCGAGTGTTGGTGAGCGCAGCATCGTAGTCTGGTATTGTCTCGATGTCAGAGGTATAATCTGGAAGAAATGCATATCAGTTCATATACAGAACCACAAACAGAACACAATAATGGCAGTGCAACATTTGAAAAGACCGTTTACTCACCGTTCTTGGGTGAACTCCAGGAGAAACTTCTCGTTTCACGAGGGCCCACAAACCATACAAGTCCAATGATAATGGCTGCGCCAACAGCGAACTTTTTCCACGCAAAATGCCGGCCTTGCATACGGCTTGGCCCCATGCCACCCTCAAGACGTTCGTAGTTAGCGCTTCTTGGAGAAATTGCCATGGCCTTCGAACGTTTACGGGTATGTGCCTTCAGATACAACGATGACGAGGAAGACGATGATGACGAAGACTCCGAAAAAGAAAGTGGTGGTGAAGATTTGATGTCCGTCACGGTGGCAGCTTGATCTTTGTTTTGTCGGGCTCCGGACATTCACCGCAACACAGGGGCTCTATTGTCTGGACTTTCGACCCAGATTTGCAGGTATAAACAACGAACTGACTTTCGTCGTCGTCGTTGATGATTGCTGACATCCCAGTTTCCAGATCTACGTTCACGGAGCCTGAGTTTGGAGTGGAAAATTTACTGCCGACCCCAAGCTTCCCATTCCCATTCCGTGGTATGGCGGGTTCCCTGTCCAATGAAATGCTAGCGCTGTATAGATGTTCATGGCTGGGACTGGTACAATCGTGCTAATCCAACACACTTTTTACGCTAATATCTCCACACAGTCTCAATATCGCCGAGAACGCTATTCCAGTCCTAATCTTGTTTCCCTTGTCGTAAGTAGTCGAGATGGCACTGGAGTTTGTTTTTACCTCACGCTTCCTGTCAGCTTCTGACGAGCCGGCAACTTCACGCATCCTAAGGCGCTTCTGTTTCCTGGCATGTATCGCTCGCTTGCCTCTACCGGCCACATAATTGATTTCAACACATGGCCAATCATGCAAACCCTACATTGTTTTGTGACTTCTTTGGACTGAAGTTGATAAACATAAAAGTTCTCGTGTCCTTGGCACTGCCGCTATCTCACCAAGCAGTTCCTTAAAAGCCTCTAGAACATGCCTTGGCGAGGCCTTGACTTGTCTCGCACTCGATCCACTCCCTCTCTCATGCCGTCGCTTTGCACGCATCTGAACACAAGGCTACCTTCAGTCAGGAGCCTTCGCTTTTGCCAGCCACCGTCTCCCCTCGGAGGCGATGTTACAGAGGGATGCGAGTTCCATTATCCTGAATCCGAAGACACCTGCCGGTCAGACCGCCCCAGCCTGCATCGGACGTCCCGGCCCTTGGTTTCGATTCTCAAACGCAAAGTTTGCGGCCAGAAGAAGTCGTCCACCAATGATGACAACGGGTGCGCAAAACAACTTTCTCAAACGTTTTTTCTGCCCCACTCATTTTGCCGATCACACAGAAACTTCGCAATTTCGGTGATTCGGTACCGGACGTCATGTTGCAAAACATTGGTATGCATGGAACATATAGCCGACGTGAGTCTTTTCTTTCCTATGTACTTTTGCTTGCCCTGTCATGATGTCAACGTCGCTTGCGATCTTATCGTTTTTCTTCTAGTGGATACACGAGGTGCCATCAGATACCCACCGATGTCCGACGTGCATGCAACCGTGTGTTTTGAATCACGAATTCCCGGAGCGCACACAGCCACTCTCCGCCATGACTGTACAGTCACTGGGACCAAAGTCCGAACGTGCGCTGGCTTTGGCAGGCATGTTTCTTTTGCAGTATCTTCAGAAATTGCAAAGCCTTTCGCCACCGACATCGACATCGCCTAACGCCGTATCGCGACTGCGCGCTAAAAGCGTATTCGATCTCAGGGGCAAGGGATATCCAGAGACCGAACATTATCATGATTTGGGATCGTCAGTGCTTTCCACCGACCTCACGGAAGGGATCCTTCGTTTGACGAGCATCGGCGGGCTTACTCTCGTTCTGTTCGCCTTGCTGTCATAGACGCCTTCACTCATTTTGCCCACGAATCAAACAACAGAACTCTACACCATCCTTCATCGCATACACCTCTGCATCGATACTCCTATATATGATAACATAGATTTAGACTCCTTGACATTTTCTCACTTACGTCACAGCCTGTCTTTCGACAAGATCCAGGTGGTTCACTATTGGATGATGATATCAATCGACCTGGGGTCGGGCTATCTATCACTTCCGAAATTATGTTTTTGTAAGAAGCAATTCGAATGATGAGCTTCCGTTCATTTCGTATGATGGATAGTGTGGAATCAGCTTCCCTTGTTTGACATTTTGTCTCCCAAAGGGTTAATCATTGTTTTCACGGGATCGAAATATCGATATCGCAACTTGATTAGAACCCCCACTCGTCGACATCGTAGATTGATTCGCTGCCCTCCTCGACCGTGTTTCAGTCCCACGATGAAGGCATGCTAGAAGTTCGAAATCGGAACACGAACATGCGTACTTTTCAGCTTTTGAAGTTCAAGCCCTGCTGTGACGGAGTTCGAGCTTAGAACCAAAGTTACACGGCCGCACAGTTTTACTAATACCAAACCACCGCGTGGATGGCCACGATCTCCAAAACTGTTATGATTTTGCCACTGCCTATGTTCCAGAAGTATCTGATACGTCCTATTCAGTGTTCTTCCAGCAGAGCTAATGGATGGGTCACTGAAAACGAAGTCGGTCCTGTCTGTCACCTGTCAACGCTGGCAACAATAACTGAGTACTTTCCAACTGAAAACCTATGGTCGTGACCGACCTTTACCTCTTCCTTCACCAAGGCTTCTTTCAAGCCCTTCCTCCCCCCTTCGGGCTGCGATCAGGAGAAGCTCTGCGCCCTTATAGTCAAGTAGCTCCGGCACCGCACATGTCGCAAAGCGAAGGCCGTAGGATTCTCGTCCTTTCCTTCCCCCTTTGCCGAAGATGCCCTTCATTATGTCTTTGGGATACTCCGCGCCCTTATTGTGCACCTGACGAGGGTTAGTAGCTGGCGCCAAAGGGTTCTTGACTTGTATCACGAAGGATGCCGCCTTTCCTATCCCTAACTCTTTCTGGACGCCCCCGATCTCCCTTGGGTGTGAAATATGATATCCGAAATGCGTTGCGCGTTTTGAGGGAAGTTCCGGGTCATTGTTCACGAATGCGTATGCGCCACGAGCTGCAAGGCGAGCAGGTGCTTCATGCCTGGTACCTAAGAGCTTGTAGTTATTTCAAATGTAAATTAACCAAATCAGTACACCTACCTCTCGTCTTGGTCTCATACGTCCTTTCGCCTAAACCCTGCTGCAGGCTACGAAGATCGTTTCCAACGGAAGTAACAGTTGCCCAAAAGGTCTCTTTACGGCCTTTGCTGACGCCACCACCCTCCGGGTCGGGTAAACGCTTCTTCCCAATCGTAATCAACCGGAAACGTTTCTTGGGTTCATCGAGGGCCTGAGGCGCAGGAACAGCATCGGCACCAGCAGCCACAACCTTCATTTCGGCGGTTTCATCAACCTCGTTGTCAGGTTTACTAATACCCTTTTCATATGTGCTGAATTTAGGAGGGCGAGGCACCAGGAGCATGTGAACATTCTTCACTTCGTCCAACGACTTGGCCTCCTCTCGTTGTACCTTCGGTCGATATAAGAAGTATATATGGCCACGCTCAATGACTCCTGTTGCATATTGAATACGTAAATTCACTGAGGAATGTTTACCATAGATTTACCTGTCGTATACATGTCACTCTTGGCTTTCTTCTGTGGTGGTGGCTTTTCAATCTCCTCTTCCGATTTGACAGGTTTAGGGCTGTGTGGTGGCGCATCAGATATGGAGCTACTCTTCATTTTGTTGTGATCTTCCTCTGCAGTTTGGCTGCGAGTTTTAGTCATGATTTATGGTTGGTCTTTGTGGTTGAGGTTAAGGAGGCAAAAGTAACAGACGTCATTGATTGCCATGCGTCATTTATCTCAAAGGTATCCAAATATGGTAGTTTACTTTGATGAGCACATGCGATAAGATAAAGGATTACGAAATAATTCAGCCAAATAAAAGCCACACTTCGGCTAGAATAAAATCAACTTTGTGGTGTCCTGCAACAACTAGAATAATATATACTCACCTAGAGAGAATCCAGTATTGTGGTTCTCTGCTAAGACATAGCGCCACTCAGATTCTCTCTAGGCTCGTCACACCTTCACGTGACTCTCACGTGTATTGCACTTTTGCAAACTAGTTTGAACTCGTACAAATTAGCAAACTTCGCTCTGCTATCAATGTCTCATCCAGCTGCCCCTACAAACCTTGACAAATTGAAGGAGTTTCAACTGGAAAGGGTCATAAATGAAGATCCATTGACACATAACTTGATTCTCCTAGGCAGTTTCCCTAGCCCAACAAAGGCTGCATCGGAGGAACGAATCACAGCAATCTTGAGGGTCGAGAAAACAGCTTTAAGTCCCAAGGATGCCGGCCGGCTCTTTTCTGTGGATGGACTAGTCAGCAGGGCAGCTTTAGAGCAGAGTACGGATATCGTAGGTTTCCAGTTTTCCTTCCCAGATGCATTTCTTGACAAAGTTGCAGTACACCTGGTTCTTTGGATGGCTTGGGAACGACAGAGAAAGCGATGTGAAAATTAGCATTATATGCCCCGCCACTGAAGTGCACATACGAAAGGTATAGGTCACCATTTCTCGCACAAAGCCCTAATCGAAAGGTCCAGTACACCAGGCAAGAATTATATATTGTGAGAGAGACGCCAGAGCTTTATGAACGGATTGTGAAGCCGTATATCGCGGCGCTACCAGCATCGCGGACTCAGTGGTATGTATACAAATATACCTCACTATATACGAAGCCAAGTGATCCAAACCAATAGGGTCGAGAACATCCTGCTTGGGATGTCGGAACAGGACAAGATCTTGTACTCATCATCAGAATTTCTAATTCTCCCTGACATGAAGTGGGATCTAAAGACGGCTTCCTCGCTTTATCTAATAGCACTGGTGCAAGACAGAAGTATTCGCAGCCTGAGGACCCTCAGAAAAACTCACGTCCCGTTGCTGAAAGCAATTAGGCGTGAAAGCGAACGAGTGGCATCTGAAAAGTGGGCTTTAGACAAGGGCTCGCTCAGGATGTTCATACATTATCAGCCAAGCTACTGTGAGGATTTACTCTTGTCGATTTCGCACGTTTCTGATTCGACCTTAAGATCACTTCCACGTCCATGTCGTCAATGCAAACCAGTATGGAATGCTGGGTATGGCTATCGGACAGGCTCACTTACTTGATGATGTTATTTCTCTGGTGAGGTTTCCAGAAAAGTAACTCCTGTGTCGTACTCACCAAACGTTCTCTTCAGCTGGAGATCGAGTCGGAGAACGGGCCCGCTATATTCGAACAGATGACATTGACATATGGGCTGGGCAATCAGCATGGCCTCTTCCAGGCTATGTACGCAGAGTCTGTTTAACCATGTTCATGTCTCCTTGTATATTATATGGCTCCTTCTAAGTGCTCTATTCTTCGGAGTTTCGGAGGCTCGAAG
>JABCKO010000054.1:0-22865 GCA_018855915.1 Tephrocybe sp. NHM501043
CACTTGATGGAGGCATCGCTGACCATATTCCCATTATAAATGGTGCCTCACTCCCTCGATATATCGGCAACCCAGTTGGCTGGCAGGCCCTGGAGCTCAACGCAGATAACGCAGATGCAACTCCTGATCAAGCAGAAGAACACCTTCATGCCTATTGTAACTGCAAGAAGAACTCTTTCTGGATTACCCGTCCCTCTGCTGCCTCCACACTCCCTTCCTCCCCTTACCCTGACGTCACGCACGCGTATACCACCTTCCCAAAAGAAGTGCAGCTCAACCCCTCCGACGAGAAATGGTGGCTGCGCCCTTTGGGTGCTGCCCAGCCCACCCACTACCTTGCTGGCCACTGTGCGTGCACGTCCTGCCGTACTACCAGCGGGTTCGAGATCCAAAGTTGGGCCTTTATTCCTCGAGCAAACATTCTCTTCCCTCCCAACGACACAGGAGAACTGGCTATAGTCGACTTGCAGGACCCAGATAAACGACCTAATGGGCTGAGGCGCTACGGGTCCAGTCGCGGAAGGAACAGGGAGTTTTGTGGGACGTGTGGGGCAACAGTATTTTGGTGGGGAGAGGAAAGGCCGGATTTGGTGGACGTGTCGGTTGGGCTTCTAGATGAGAAGCAGAATGGCGTGAGAGCAGAGAAATGGCTTGAATGGTGGAAGGAGAGAGTCAGCTTCCAGGAGGATGCGATCAATGTGAAGCTAGTTAGTGCCTTAGCGGAAGGACTAAAAGCTTCGAAGGCATGAGAAGCTCTTCGAACATGAGATCTAGCAATGAATCCTTCTCGTTCAGTACTTGTACTCTATGGAATTTCTTGTTTTCATCACTAGATTCCAATGAATGCCGCCCTTCATATGTACAGTCGCAATCAAGAGCCTGAACCGAGGACGTGTCTTGCATAAAACGCGTCCACCCATGTGATCGAGTAAAAAGTGTCACGTCCGTCAGCGTCACAATCAATAATTTTCGACACTTGGAAGTTCTTTACTTACAAGTTTTTTTAAACTTGATGAGCATCTTGGGACATCGCGTACCTCCTTCTTTCACCTCTAGATGTCTGTTCTACTTCCCCAAACTCAGCTCAACCTCGAAATCCCTTCATAGACCCTTCTCCTCCTCACAAGCCCTCGACACTGACAGCACTAATGACAATGATAATTCCAACGCCAAGGAGGGAGCCTTAGCCAAGGCAGATGGCGGAAATACCACTCTTACAGACAGGCTACGTCAACTAACCTGCGGCAGCACCGAGAAGGACTGGTCGGCTCTTCCAAGCCGACAGAGCGGGACTCTGTTGGCCACTCTTGATGGATTCGGGGAAGGAATCCAGCAAGAGAAGCTTGTGGAAGTGTTGAAGGCGCTTACCTACAGCCAGAAAGAGAAGAAACGGGAACGAGCAAGGGAAAAAAGGCAGAAGAGAAAACAACGGAAGAGAGAGGAGTTGGAATTGGAGAAGCAGGAGAAAGAGAAGCAGCAACCGTCAAAAGAGAAAAAGGAGAAGCAGCAACCGTCGAAGGAGAAAAAGGGGAAACAGCAGGCGTGGAAGGAGAAGGAAAATCGCAAATCACGGAAGGAGAGGAGGGAGAAGGAGGGAGAGAGTACTAAGCCGTCTAAGAAGGTGTCATCGCGACAGGAGCCTCCGCTAATAGAACAGAACTCGTATGCTCAATTATCGCACCTTATGGAAGCGCTGAAGGGCGCAGAGACAGGATGGGGCCCCGACAGTAAGTTTCTCTCTTTCTCTGTCTTCTCTCACTCCATTGCCCACAATTATTTTGCCTCAGGACTCCAGCCTCCGCCTTCGGAAGAAGTGACCGATAAAACTTCATCAGAAGAGCCCTCCTCGCGTCTCGATCGTCCTGCCGTCGCGCCCCACCTCCAATCACCCTCAGTCGCGCTCAACTACTCACGGCGCATCGAGGGCCTCCTTGAACCTACCGCGCTGCCTACACTGGAAACCGTCGTGCCAACTTCAGAGCATAATCCCATAGCGACACTCGCGCATGGTTTGGATCGTGTTTTGTTCAAGTATGTTTGCATAATTCATATACCGATGAATGTATTGACCATACCTCCCTCTTACGCAGTCCCGGTGTGCATTGGTTCCAGGACCCGCGGTCGAGAGTATATAACTTCCCGCCACATCTAGAAGTGATACCCAAAGTCACAGATTTTGCGTTCGAGAGGCTAGGTGCGTTTATTAAGAGTTCGCGAGATAATGTGCGCTCCTTTCCGTGATGTACGTTGTTCTCCTGATTTAAACTTATGTGTTATTGCTCTAAAGGATCTCTGGGACCTTGCACGGAGGGAGAAACGAACCTTTGCGGGATCGACGTCATCTCTTTCCGGAATGCTTTCACACATCTACTTTCTCATTTCAGGCGACAAGGATGTCAACACCAACAACCTAAGCCGGCATTTCCAGCATGAGGTGCGGCGCATCCTCTTGTTTGTTTACGCGTACTAACATATGAACGACGATGATGCAGCCCAGAGGCTTCACAGCAGGCCAGCGCATGCCCGCGTCAGTAATCCTCAACCACAACGACGGCATCTATGCGATCGACTCTGACGCAGAGAAAGACAAGATGGCGGATAAGAACATCCTCACGTGGATGGGCACACTTCTCGAAAAATACCTCACTTCAACGTCAGAGGAGTTTGCCCCTTACATGCGGTTCAACCCCGGCCCGCCCCGGGTCGACAACCCGTTGAGAGACGCGTATAGGTACGCTAAGGTACGCACTATTTCGTTTCCTGGCAGGTGGTGAGGAACTAACATTTTGTCGGGTTGTAGTCAGAGAAGTTCGTGATGCGCTCGCAGCTGGATTGTGTGGACACGCGTCTTCCTGGTACGGGCGTATTTGATATTAAGACGCGTGCATGTCTGCCTATAAGGATGGACCTGCTGAACTTTGAGGTAGGCATTCAGTTATCCGTGGTGTGTGGGGGCCCTGATTGTATTGTGATATAAAGGAAAACTCGGGATACCTCATTCGCTCCGCAACAGGCAAAGTCGAGAGCTTCGAGCGCGAGTATTACGACCTCATCCGTTCCGCCTTCCTCAAGTACTCCTTCCAAGTGCGTATCGGAGACATGGACGGCGTTATTGTCGCATACCACAACACTGCTCGCATGTTTGGCTTCCAGTACATCTCTCTGCAAGAGATGGACGACGCTCTCTTTGGCCCTGGTACCGGAGTTGGGGACCGCGTGTTCAACAAGTGCGTGGGGCTGCTGGAGAGAGTATTGGAAGAGGCAGCGGCTTGCTTCCCCGGCGAGTCGGTGAAGTGTACGTTTGAGAAGCTGGAGGGGCAGAGTGTGATGAATGTGTGGGTGCAGCCGGCAGAGCGGCCTACACCAAAGGCAGAAGGGGAGGAGGGTGAGGGTGGTGTGGAGACTGAAGCAGAGTCAGTCCTGCCACCGATTAGGCAGTTGGAGGTGAGGGCGTCGAATTTCTTGGGACAGGAGCCGGTGAGGGGATCGATGGCAGTGAGCTCTGTTGACGAGCCATGTAAGTGGTTTTTCTTGTGGGATATGATGGGGGGTGTTCATTTCCTTGTCGCAGGGACGACGCATTGGTCAATCTCAAAACTGGCATCATCAGGTACTGATATCCACTCGGTACTCGGCGAAGCGAAGCAGCGTCAATTTCGTTACATTGATATCCCAACTGGTTGGGACGAGGAGACGGTGGGGAAGATGTGGAATGCGCTCAATTTTGGTGGAGTAGAGAGGCCGGAATGTGCTGCTGAGGGCCCGTTGCCGGACAACTTTAGAGCCCCAACGCGACGGACGCAGGCGCTCAGGGACATTGCTCGTGCGGGTGGAGAGGAAACCGCCAAGAGGGTCAGTGAGGAGGAAGGGCAGGCAAAGGTGTGGCTGGGTGGTACTATAGAGTGGGAAGAGCTGCAGGAGGTACAGGACTTGTTGAGGAGGAAGGAGGAGGCAGTATCAGTTATTGAGGAGGTCACAGACGAAGTTGTTGCTGCTGAACAACAGCTGGCGACAGAGGGTGAGCCTATCAAGGACACTAGTACTACTACGGAATCTATACAATAATTAATGTAAGTAATGGTATTAATAATAGCTTTCATCTGAGACACTGGCATTGGAATATAATAGACCACTCTACTCCTCGCTTTTTCTCTATACCATTAGGGATGCCTGTCGCCGCAATGACTGTAAATGAGGTCGGTAACGCCAAGCCCCTTGGATCCGGTCCCTGACTGATCATTGTTGTAGAGCTTAAAAGTCCCAGGCCAGGTGAGAATCAATCCATCATGAACGAAAAGCGGCGCCCTTGGGCAACTTTCATTCCCAGGCCAGGCAGCAGTAGTGGAAGGCCTGGGAGTAGTAGCAATGGCAGGCCTGGAAGCAGCAGCAGTAACGGGCGACCTGGCAGCAGTGGAGGATGGTCGACCTCGACGCTAACCGCGAACACACCGTTGACGACGCCATTGCCGGTGTCGCCAATGGGCTCGACCACCGATCTGCCGCGCACTGACTCGTTCTCGTCGCTCCGTCGCATACCAGAGCTTACTTCTTTACAGGATGACGCTCCGGGTCCCATTTTAAATCTCAATCCAAATCCCAATTCTACTGTGAACCGGGCATCGTTTACTCGATCGCTGTCCAACATGATGGGCGCACTTTCGAGGACGAGCACACGAGACTCTGACGACAGGGAGACTCGTGGACGGACGATGGCGCAGTTGACGCGGGTCAAATCTGCATCGTCTGTGCCTCCCACCGACGGCGAATCGGACCGCAGCCGCTCTCGTGGGCGCTCAACGTCCCCTTTTACTTTCCGCCGCCGCCGCACTGAGCCCTCTCCACCTCCTTCGGCTGTCCACTACTCAGATGCAGAGTCAGACGCAGATTCTTCCTCTATTCGCCCCAGATCAACTGCATTTTCCTATGACTCGGCCGATGAGACAGAGGACGACGACTGGTCCGAAGACGACCTCTTTGACGACCTTACAGAACGGAACACAGAGCAAAACGCACAGATTGTGCCCCCAGTTCAGCCTTCACATCTAACAGCAGAGGATGCAGACCCTGACCCACTTGGTGAGGGTGTCAATGTCGTCGTTCCGCCTGAACCCTACTTCCCCTCCACGCTCAACAGCAGTGCGCCTACCAAGCGTAACCCCCGTCGCAAGAAAAGTATAAAGCACCACGAGCCATTGCGCTACGAGACCTCCCGCCCCGTGTTCCAGCGGGATCGATGCACCATCACCATCACTCAAGGAGATCCCACGTCAAAGTGCGGCCACCGGAGGAAGCGCAGGTACATTGTTGCGAGCGATCTAAGTGAGGAGAGCAGGTATGCTGTGGAGTGGGCGATAGGCACCGTGTTGCGTGATGGAGACGACCTTCTTATCGTCACTGTCACTGAGAACGATGCAAAGGTCGACCCGCCCATTCCAAATGCCACTGACCGGTCAACGAAGCTTCGCAGCCAGCAGGAGGTATGTTTCCTTTCCCCTTAAATGCTTATCCTGACACCTCTGTAGCGTCAAGGCCTAGCCTACATCCTCGTTCGCCAAGCTACTAGTCTCCTCCAGCGCACGAAACTCAATGTGAAGGTGGCGTGCCAAGCTTGGCACGCCAAGAATGCGCGACATATGCTCCTTGGTGTGCCCACAACTCGTCATTCCTTAATTGAAAATTAACCACAACACAGACATTGTCGACTATAATGAGCCCCAGATGGTCATCGTCGGCTCCCGTGGTCTCGGTCAGCTCAAAGGGTATGTCAGATCCCCTTTCCCATCATTTCCCTCTCGAGAGCTCACAATGTCCTCGTTTTCTTCAGTATCCTCCTCGGCTCTACTTCCCACTACCTCATCCAGAAATGCTCCGTCCCCGTCATGGTTGCCCGCCGCCGACTCAAGCGCCCCCCTAAGCGCGCAGCGCACCTCTCCACGCAGCGCACGCATGTGTCTCTCGCGGAGGCAGGCATCGATCGTGTCGCACCCAAGGTTGACGAAGACGTGCAAGTCATGCGCGAGGAGATTCAGCGGGACGACGAACGTCGGGGGGGCCCGGGTGGCCGTGGTATAGGTGGTGGCAGAGACCTCGGCGGTGTGAGGGAGTTGGGATCTGCGCCTGGGAGGGGAGACTCGTTGTCAGAGTCTTTGCAAGAGGAGGACGAAGAGGGTGATGAGGATGACGAGGAGCCGGAGGACAGGGAGGCTAATGGAAAAGTTGCATAACAGTAAAGACGTCTTGAGATTGAAGTTATCTCTTTTCTTTTTGTGAATAACTGGGTTAGAAACGCCAGCGTATTTATGTTTTTTATTGTCATCCCACAGAATTATATCACTTGCTCATAATTATTCACGGATATCCTGTGTTTTGTTGCCTAGTTTGTGGCAAAATTTACTGGAGGTCGCGATGGTATACTATATACAACGACTCCATGAGATCTTTGCAGCAAAGGAGATTGTCAAACAGCTCAGTAAGCCTTGAAAGGTGCACAGTATATTAGAAGAAGCAATTATACTTGAACATAACGAAGTGGTAGAAAGGTTGAGCAGTGAATTGTTCGAATAGTTTTTCTCCTATGTATTGCACAAAGTATTCACAAAACGACATGTTTCTATTTCTCTCAAATCTTCGCCGCAGGCAAGGTACCAAACAGTTCCTTGAGGAAAGCATCGCTGTTGGGCGGTCTTCCCAAGAAGGCCTGTAAATTTGCTTCAAAGACCTTCCTTGAAAGGTGGGCCATGAAATTCATACCTTCAACGAGTCAAGCTCGTCGCGAGATCCTCCGGGAAGGAGAATGTGTTGCCTGTATTGCTGGCCACGAGCAGGGTCAAGGGGGTCGGCCTTGAATACCGTTGCTGTGAAGACATTCATCAGTATCGTATTAGAAGATTGGCTGCACCCAAAACTTGCTACTTACCATACATATCTGCTGCAAATACGAGCGAGTAAGTATAACTGGCGTGTCGTGTGAGCAGTAAACATAAGCATGTTTGACGACAGTGTCTTACCCATAGTACCCAGCATCGTAACCACCAGTAATATGGCCAAAGGTCCCTAAATACCATGGTCAGCGAGTGGGAACTGTGGAGTGGATGAGGGGGCATGCCTTGTCCTGGGGTGGGCTTGATGTTCTTCACCAGGGAGATTTGCTCGCGGAGGTTGTTCCACAAGGATGTGTAATCTTCACCCTCTACAAGATAGTTTATTGGTCTACGACTTCTTGAGGAGCATGTGCACCGAACGCCTACCTTGCTCAGTGTGCACCTTAAGATCGAATTTGGCAAAGAATAGTTGTCGGAGGTAGAACAACCCCACATTGATGTAGCGGCTATCGAATGGTTTAAATAGCTTGTGGTATGTGCGTGATGTGCAGACGTACCTCTTGATAATCTTCTCGATGAGCTCAGGCGACAAGGGCTTCTTCGTCTCGTAGTGGCTTGACATCTGCTCCAGGACTTTTGGTTCCCAGCACCTGCATTATATACCAGTATGGGTGCAGTATTCAGAAGTAGAAAGGGAATACGTACCAGTTCTCAAGCATCTGCGAAGGCGCCTCGACAAAATCGCGAGCCACACTGTTGATTCAACTTTGAGCCCAAGGGTCTAGGCACCCGGAGAGGTGATAAAGACACACCTGGTACCATGGAACCTCGAAAACTTGGTCTTGCTCAACAGCCCGTGGAACACATGCCCCATCTCGTGGAAGAAAGTCACGACATCGTCATGCCTCATCAGGGCAGGCTTCTGGGGCGTCGGCTTTGCGAGGTTGGCCACCATGGCCGTAAGGGGATAAGCGCGTTTGCCTTCAGAGATATCGTATCCGGGGAGGAGGCCCCATACCGCGGCGTGGCCGTATTTCGATGCTGCGGAAGGCGAAAATTAAGGCTGAGATTTACATGTTGGGGGGCGAGAATAATGACGTACGGCGAGGGAAGAGATCTAGGTAGCAATATCCAATGAAGCCAGTTTCATCCTTGGCGTCCTTTTCCCAGACAGCGAACTGCTGCACTTCTGCAAGCATACACCTCAGGGAAAGGGAACTGTCATTATGCAGCACAGGACATACCCGGATGCCAGGTTGAACCGTGAATTTCCTCAAACCTAACACCAAGAAGGTTCTGGTAGATCGAGAGGATAGTAGGGACGACGACGTCGACAGGGAAGTACTCCTTCACGAGCATGTCGTCGAGGTCCAGCGTCTCCTCGATGAATTTACGGTCGTAGTACCTGTAGTCCCAGATATAGAACTTGCCGTCGAAGGGAAGACGCTTCTCCTCGTGTTCTTTCTTTTTCAGTGCGAGGAGGATATCGAGCTCCTTAAGTCCGACCGGTCGAAGCTTATTCTCAAGGTCATCGAGGAACTACGACGAACTGAACGTTAGACTGAAGTTTAGTTTGGAGGCAAGCCATGCGTACGTCCGCAACATTCTTGCCGCTCTTGACCATCTTCTCTTCAGTAATATAATCCGCCCTTCGAAATCGCCGTCCCATAAACGAGGCTGACCGATCTCGTAAAGGGCATACTCACCATGTCTTGTAGCCCAACAACTTGGCAATGTTGCGGCGAAGGTCAAGAGCCTTGTTAAGAAGAGGAATATTGATTTCCAGACGGCTTTCGTGACCCTCTTGAGCACGTCGACGCGTTTCCGGGCTCTCTGCGAATTTGAACTGCGGATATTTAGTCAAATTCGCAAGCAATATTTCCAGAAGCCTTACTATAGGGAAGATGTCTGGAGTCTGGTAGGTCACGTCATAGACTTCTGTCTCATTCTCTGTGCGTTTCGTGTAACCGGAAACGACGTCGTGAGGAACACCCTTGAGCTCTTCAATAGTAAAAGTGATATGTCCCTGAAGATGGTTGAGTGTTCTAACACGTGGTTGTGATTTAGACGGCTTATAACGAACGTTTTCCTCGTTGAAGTTTTTCTGGACGAAACGAGATAAGCTTACATAGATGGGATCGAGCAACTGAAGGCTTACGCTAAAGTCCAGGCAAGCTTGAGATAGTTCCTTTTTCAGAGCAGTCAATTCCGTCCGCTCTTTCTCAGGAAGTGCCAAACCAGCGCGTTTGCCATCCAAAATCTGTGATTGGATTCAGATAACCCACACCTCGATGCATAGCTCGCTATGTGAGACGCACTGATTTCTCAACCAGGCGCTGTTCTTCGGCTGATAGTTTCTCCCATTCTCCAGACTCCCTCAGATTCTTCTCAGCTGCGATCTTGGCGTTGAAGACGTCGAGGCGCATGGACGACTCGATGCTGAATTGGCGAACGGCTGATTCAGCCTCGTTAGAGGCATCTCGAAGCTCCTTAGACGGTGATACATTCTGGTAGAAGGCGAGCAGTTCCGTTGCAGCCTCGAAACGCGCGTCTGCATCTGCAAGCGCGACCTGTCCGATCAGTCAGCGTAAGTCTCGCCTGATTGTGGGGTCCTCAAGATCACTTACAAACACCTATGAAATACGCGTCAGACGCTGTCCGCTGAAGCTATCCTTGTACACCTTGTACATACCGATGTGAAATTGGCGCCCTTGGGATCCAAATGGCCTACGGCGTCTTGAACAGCACGGTTGGCAGCGATGTATCCATTATTCAGACGGGTGAGCTCCTCGGGAGTGTGATTCCAGGATGGAGCAGGCTGGGGGGGAGTAATGGACATGGCTGTGGTTGGGAATGAAAAGAGGGTAGATTTGACAGCAGTGGCAAGAGACCTAGTACAGGTCATCCGGCTTCTACATGTCGCCAGATTGGCTCGGATATCTCCTGCCATCGATCTGAAGTGTACTGCCGCTAACCCCACTGCAAGTGCCCCTCCCCATCCCAGAATCCTCCCTCGCCGCGGGACAAGCCCCGACAGTTGTTGTGATCCAGCACGTAGAGCCATTGCGGGCGGTAAAAAGCGCCAGCACACTAATTTTTCGGTGAGCGGTCGAGATCTTATCTTATCTTCTGAACTCAGCATTGACTAATGTGTCTCTCCAAATGTATGCAAATACTTCCCAAAACAGTGGAAGCCAGGACTAGCAAGATCAGAATCTGTATGTAGTACTGGCAGGAGAGAGAAGTGGGACAATATCGGAGGGAAAATAGTCAGATGAATGGGAGGCGTTTGTTGTGAATTCGGAAAAAAAGGTAGAAGAGGTGACAGAACAGAGGAAGGGGAGCCCTTGTTCATTAATTTATAGTGATCGAAGCGTGAGATGGGAAGAACAGATGAGTCCGGGTGAGGCTGGGTGAGGTTGCGGGAGAAAACTGTGAGTATTCTGACCCGAACAGTTCTCAAGTCGAGACCCCGAAAGGGCCAAGCTCAAGGACAGTATTATGATGTAGTGATGTAGAATGTAGTGATAGTGCAACGAGAAAGAAATAGGGATGGTATGTGGGGATCCAAACGCGATACGTAAGAGACTGATTCTGCGCGAAACTGCGAGCGCAGTGTGAGGCGATGAGAGCCTTCTCGCCGCACTCGCAGGTTTATATCTATAAAGAATACATAAAGGTCTTTGTCGTGAAAATAAAGAAATAAGCGAAGCAAAGGGAAAGAAAGAGATAAGGGGATCTTTTACTCAAATTAACCCCGGGCATCCACCCCCTCCTTTCACACTTGCCTGTCTTACTTTCAAGTTTCATCCTGTGGTTGATGGACAAGCAAAAGTATTGCAATTGACGGACATCACTCTCTTGCGACCGTCACCATTTGTCGCTGCTCTTAATCAGCTTAGCTTAGCTCGAGGCTGGTGATCGATGGCCGGTCTGGGCCGACGAGGTTTAAATTTGTGTGTGCCGTGAAACTTCAGCGCCACATTATCATTTTAACACTCGTACTGTGGAGCACTACCACAGGAACCAAGTAAGCCGCGGCGCGGCGCTGCGAGTCTCTATCCCGTAGGTAGTCGCAGAGACAGATTCATGAATCATATTGACAGATGTAGCTGCAGTATAAAATTCTAACATTACAAAATTCGTCACCGTTCCTCGTTCTACTCATTCACTAAACAATGGCAGCAGGGTTGGAGGTCGAGTCGTACGCGTTCGCCTTTCCACTCATCTCCGCCTGGAGAATCAACGACTTCGGAGCATCCATCTTGTCCATCATCACCTCGACGAGCTGCATTTTGTTAGCATTTGCAAAATCGGTGTCGTTGAGGAGTTTAGAGAGTTCATCCTTGGTGGACACGGTGTAAGATTTGGAGAGCTTCTCTTCCGGATCGCCGAGGACTTTCAGGAGACTGGTCCACGTCCAGTTGGAGATGTCGTTATATTTTCTTTCACAAATTGAGCCTATATCTGTGGTCCAAGTCCAGAGATTGCATACCTGGTCTTTCCATGGATGTAGCGTTCGATGGTGTAACCTTTGTTGTTGAGTACGAAGATGATGGGCTTGACCCCAACACGGAGCATCACCGAAAGTTCTTGGACAGTGAGTTGACTATCGCAGCTTATCAACAACTGAAACTCAGGAAGATAAGATAGACATACAGGCTTCCATCGCCTACGAATAGGATAGACCTTCCACGACCTGACTCCCTTGCGGCCAAGGCTGCGCCCAACAAGCTTCCTGTTATATAGAAACACGACAATCAAGAGATTATTGAAAAGGGAACAAACAGAGCTACATACCGACAGACCACCCGATACTGCCCCAGAGGATCTGGCTAACTAGGACTGACCTCTCAGGCAGGGGAACATCTAATATACCGAAGTTTGCGGTTCCTACACATTATAAGTTAGACATCTTAGCTACATTTAAGAGCCCAAATACCTGTTTCGGTGACAATGACATCCTTGGGCCTGAAGAACTCAGAAACGCGAGGCCAGAAAAAGGTGTGAGAGATAGTTTCTAATTTCTCCTTCGGCACTGGCGAGAGGAACTTGGCAACTGAAATCTTCGACGCGGTAACATGGAAAGGCTTAAGCCGATCCGTCAACTTGGGGATCAGCTGCTTCATGCCAATGCCTTGGAAGGCGGCATACTGGACTTTGGTATGGTCGGAATGGAGCTGAGAACAATGGTGAGTACAAGGCGAAAGGAGGGTGTTGACGGCGAACCTCGATGGTACGCTTCACAGGAATGTTATACGAAAAGTTGCCCGTATTGAAATCGCTTCTCAAGGCGCCAACAGAAAGGACGAGTTTGGCGGACTCGACCTTGTCCTTGATCTCGGGGCGACTGATGGACCCAAGATAGATCTGAAAATGAAGGTAAGCAAAAACACCAAGAAGTCAGAATCAAGCTCTTTACTCCACCATAACGCTCGAAATTTTCATCGATAGCTGTCTTTCCCATTGGCGTCGAATACACAGGGAACTTGGTCATTTGCAGGAACTCCTTCAGCTCACCCTTGGAATCATGTCGGATTGTGCACGCATCGACCAGAACGACTGCATCGCCATCGGCCTCTTCGAATTGCTTCTGGATCAGATCGAGGACGAATGACTCAATCTGTGGGTCATTGTGTGGTGGGCTACGCGACAAGGGAGTGCGGAGGCGTTCAGTCGAGATCTTGGCTGAAACGAGATCCGTGGGCAAAGACATGTAGACCGGACGGGCCTGAATCGTGAACTGTAAGCAGACAACTAAAGTAGAAAGAACGCGTTCCTGCCTTAGTGATGCAGTCAATCAGAACACGATCGATCTCAGCTGCAGCCTGATTTTTGTTTCTGAGAGAAGCTTGGGAGTAGGAAAATTGCTGGGCTGCAAGCGTATATGCGTCATATCTGGTCGAGATTCAGCTAGAGAATCAAGATAGTTCGCCTGGACGTACCGGCCATCTCCAAGGGTGTGATGCAACATCGGCTTTGAAGTTTGTTGGGACGTGCTCGGGACTCCAACAAGGTTCAGTACGGGAACCATCTCAGAAAAGGCTGCAAAGAGAATGAGTATCAATGGTACCAAGATCGAAATTGAACTTGCCTCCGGCGATTCCATTGGTCGCGGATAGTTCGCCAACTCCGAATCTGTCAATAGATGTAAGGTGAAGCCTGGGGATTTCAAGCAATGAAGATGCACGTAGTTAAGACGACACCGATGGAATGGTCCTTCACTCGAGCATAACCGTCAGCTGCATAGGCAGCATTGAGCTCGTTGCTGCAATAACTCAGTATCTTGTCCACGGGCACGATAGCATGCGACGTACCAGTTGCCGACCCACTCAATGTTTGGATGATCCTCGATGAGGTCCTGTAAGAAGTCTCGGTACGCCAAACCAAGACATGCAGTAGACGAAAAAGGTTCACCAAGAAACCGAGATTAAAGTCTCCGGGGACGCCAAAGATATTCTACCAGGGAGTCAGCGACCTATCATATTGGCCCAACTGAACTTACGGTAACGCCCAGCTGCTCGAGACGAGTGAGTAGATAGTTCCCGACCGAGATCTCTGTGCCCTGTTCAGTTTTGAGACTGTGAACCTCGAGCTTGAGACGGTTGAGCTCCGCCATCAACGCTGCGTTGGATTGCCGGGCCATGTTGGTAGTGTGGTGATAGCGATGATAATTCTACAAGAGACGTGGTGTATGGCGGTATGTCTTTGAATCTGTTGTTGTCTTATATATTGGTTCCAGAACGATGACGTCGTGTGGCTTCCATGCTCGTTACATAACCTCCCAGCCCGTTATCTTCGCCGACAGCACCTCTGGGACAAACAAAGGCCTGATCATGACCGTAAGTTCTCATGCTCATGAATGAGTCGAGGACATACCTGGACGGCCTCGGCTGATCTGGAACACCCTATTTTAAGGTTGCTGAGGGGGACATCTGAGACCAAGGCACACGTTTATAGATCGGCCAAAATCAGCCCCCATTTGACGTTACGTGGTTGTCGCTTGGAACGGTGACCACGGTTAGTATGGCAGCACAACTGGCAGCATGTTTACTACCTATCCGGGGCGAAAAGTCATATCCTTGCTGTAATGAAAAGTAAGCAACATTCGCTCAGATAAGTTTCCAGGGGGATCATTCTTGTGCGCTGGGTTGTTGAACTATGAACTTTGGCGATGTGAGAGTACAAATTCTTAAAAATTGATTGCATCAATCCATCATACCGCGTGGATTCCAACCCTGAATTCTGGATTACGAGCACTACTTGCAAGGGTAGGTGTAGGGAGCTTTAGGAGGTCTTGAAGACCAGAAAATTGTTTCGCACCAGTGATACTACTTACGATTCAACGACTCCTAGTACCATTGGCAAGATGTAGCTTGAAGCCAGCACGTGGCCGCGTCAACCACACGTGATTGACGCGTTTTTGAACATGCCATTGATACCCAAGTAGGCTTGTTCTTCACGAAACTAACACAACACGCCAGACGCAGTTGCGATCTATTTTACACCGGCTTGGCTCAAAGCCAACTGGCATTTATTCGCCTGTACAAGACCGCTAGCGTTCGCCATCACGTCGATCTACGTTGTCGACAAACACAGGATCTGCGAGATATCTTGAGAGAGCGTCCTAGGATTGGAGTTCAAACGAGAATACGAACCAGCTTGATCTTGGATACACCTAACACAATATGTCAGCAGGACCTGAACGAAGAATTCCACCAATTATCGGGAACTACGCACTTGGGCGCCTGCTTGGTTCAGGATACTCTGGTACGAGCTCAACATACTCGTCTTGGCATACATCATTCATGTTTTTTTATATAGGATCCATATATGAAGCCAGGCATATACATCATGGGCACATCGTTGCACTCAAACTTCAGGACGTGGACCACGAATGCATGACAAACAAGTACGAACGATATCTCTACCCCTTCCTCCGAGGCGGCAAAGGCATGCCCAACCTCTATGCATACGGCGAACAGGACGGATGGGACTACCTTGCGATGGACCTTCTTGGGTCCAGCCTCCATAGTCTACACAAGAGCGTCGGTGGCCCGGAAAAACCACTTGACATCGGAACTGTGTGTACAATTGCAATTCAGATGGTGAGTTGTTTCTCTGTCCCTTAGTTCACCGTCTGTAACGGAGAATGTAGATCGAGCGGTTAGAAACGATGCACCGGCGGGGGGTGTTGCACCGTGACATTCAACTCGGCAACACCGTCATCGGCCGCGTACCGGACGAGCGCACGTTGTACATGATTGATTTTGGTTTCTCCAAATGTTATATAGACCCACGGACGCGTCGGCACATACCAGATTCCAACGCCAAGCGTGACTTCATTGGAAATTATTGGTTCAGGTTAGGTTCTTATGCATTTTGTTATTTGTAGCGTTAACGTCCCTAACGTGCCACAGTTCTGTGGGGGTACATTGTCGCGGTAAAGGCACGTTAACTGCATAGATTTTCTATCAGTGCATGGACTCACCTTTCATTCTAAGTGCCGTCACGGCGGGATGACATGGAGGCCGCCGCACTTATGTTTATTCATATGCTCACTCCGCGTGGCCTTTCATGGACACGGAAGGGCGTACCAAAGACCGACGCCGATCATGATATCTTGAAGGGGCAAAAACGGAGGGCTCGCCCTGAAGATCTGTGCCGTGGCCTACCTGCGGAGTTTGAGGAGTTCTTGAGATATTGCCGTTCATTGAAGTTCTATGAACAGCCTGACTACTACCGGTGGATGAAGGAGTTCCGCGAACTCAAAGTAGATTTGGGATATGGGGAGAGTGACGAGTTTATATGGCCACCTCCCGCACCTACGAGGGTAAATTTTTTCCTTCTGATTGCATGATTAAACACGTTTAACAATGTTCTCTATGAGCAGCAATCCGATGCACCACCACCACCTTATACGTCGCGAGTGATACACCCTCCTGCTTATAATGCCGACGAAATGGAGGGTATAATCAATGGTCTCAGGGCCGTGGATTTCAATGGTCCAGACACCAGACAAATTCTCGGGGACCGCACGAACGTGGAGGAAACAGTACGACGCGCCCGTAATGATGACACTCCGGGAACAGAGGATGCCATTGAAATCAGCGATAGCTCAGAGGATGGTGAATCCAAGGCGTCTCGTCTTATCAAGCTAACTGCCAAAGCATCCCACGCGACGGATAACGCGGGGCTGAGTGCGCTTGTACGCCAGTTCATTCTAGCGTTGAAATGTAACAGCTCGAGGCAGCTTACAAAGGATGCCTCTGCATTCCTTGACGCGTTGTACAAACAACTTGCGGATCCGTCTGTGTTTGTGGCCCAGACTCGGTGCGTAACTTGCTGCTGGTAAGGCGCGTTGCTCACTTGTACATTAGGACGTCGCGACCACGGTCTGATCTACAACGGGAGGAAAGGGAGCCGGCACATGTCAAACTTGGAGTCGTGGCACGTTTGAAAGCCCAGATAGGAACCGTGATCAGCAACAAGGACATAGCGATCATGGTGGCTGAGTTCACCAAAGTCACGAATAAGAGTAGCGGGCGGACGATTACAAAGGTACCTGGAGACTGCACAGTGTAGAATTCATGCTGATGGTCACCCAGGACGGGTTTGCATTCTTGGACGGACTGGCAAGGAGGCTTGAGACCTTGCAATAATGTAGATTTACATGTGCCATGCCCTATTATGTATGCTGTCAACACTGGCCCCAAGTTGGCAGTAGAGTGGGCGATAAAAGTTTTTTGGTAAATCGCGATTTTCTCAACCAGGTTCTTGATCGGAAGTTGATGTCCTCACAATTCCATCCGGTCAGTGTAGATGGCACGGATAGCATCATAACCAATGGAGAAGAATATGTTACTGTCAACATATATGACAATGACTGTTACTCATGAGATAGCAAGGATGAGCACCTGGTAGCCCTAACAGACTATTCAGAGGATGAGTATAATTGTCCTGAAGACAACAAGTGGGTTCAGATATGAAGGGTAACCCTTCAGAAGGCACCAAATAAGCTATTGCATCCAAAATTAACACAAGACCAGAAAGCATGTCTGGTAACCTATGTTGACGTAGATGGACGGACATGAGGTATGGACTTTGTGGGACTCTGGAAGTACTAAGATGGGTATTACCCTGCAGTTTGCACATATGCATAGCATTAGCATGCATGAACTAGTAGAACCCCTGACTTTACAGTTAAGAACAGTAGGTAGCCATTCTATGGTTCAGTTTGGCACACATATGCATGTATCAGTAGCCAGTTCATCAGGAAAAACGAAAAGCATACATGCCACTCACCCAAAGTATGGACCCGACCATTGACAGAGGAATGTCTCGATAGACATGAGTATCATTAATAGCACTCCATATACACGCGGGTGTACTGGTAGCTGTTCAAATCACCTGCGGGTAGCTCTGTAGATGGCCGTAGTATCATATCGGATGCGTGTAGGTGTATATTTGGGACGTGGCAATGTGTGCCAGCTGTAGATGTGTTGCGATCTCCCAAGATTGTAAAAAAAAACATGGAATTGATTCTGACGAAGGTCCAAGGTTAGTATGCTCGACAGTATGTAATGGTATATATCCTGAAAAAATAATAATGCGGAGTGGGATAGGGAGAAAGGATGGCTCAAGGTGGGCAATGGCGAGCAGCCCGAAGATTTGCTTTTCGAAGCCGGTTTGCTTCATCAGGTGGAAGGTTTCATAAGTGGTGTAGTGCCTGTAAGAAGCATAGAGAGTAGAAATCGTAATGTCCAAGGTAAGGATTGAGATAGAATGAGCATGCATGTTGTATGACCGTTGTTGATTCCCAGCACTGGTCGGCAGCACGGCCAAAGTTAGGAATAAGATATAAGATGACATGAGCAGATGACCTTTGATGCAGGTATGATAGAGGCTCGTGGATGGTGGTTCTGGGTTGAAAAAGATGTCTCAAACATGCCCAGATCATTATTGTACTTCCGGAGAGGCTTGAACCAATGGACATAGAAGAGGGGCTCATGGAAACGTCCATGTGTGTCTGGCAGGTTGAATATAAGTCAGACTTGAGTAATTTGGATACCTAGTGAGCATTTGCATTGGTGGCCTTCATAAAAAATGAACACTAGTAATCAACACACTATCAAGTGGACCCACAGAGTTCATGTCACCCACACCCATGCTTACTAGCACTGTACTAAATTTACTCGCAACTGCATTTTTGATTCCCTGACTTGCCATGACAGAATCCTTGACTGTGGTATATGAGACCTCAGGGATTGGTGGTAAGGACAGGCAGAGATGATGATAGACTGGAAAAGTTGTTTTCTCCAGAAGAGGTTGTTGTAGCATGATGGACTGTTCATGAAGAAACAATGTGAGTTGAGGAAGAAACTGAATGGCACCAAAGTCATCAATAATTGTTGAAACTGTGACATGTGGGAGTGGAGGCTTTTTGGCAACAACAAACGTTGTTTGGTCATGGACCTTTGACACACTTTCTTCTTCGTTTGTTGTTGTTGTTATCATCAGGATCCTGCTCATCTTCTTCTTCTGCTCCCTCCTGGACTCTATCCCCTGCAGTGTAGCCTGGCACAATCCACTGGAGATAGAGTCAAAATTGGGTCACGGCTTCCTGCCTTCTCATCCACACCGTCATCTGCTGGGTGTAACCTTCCTTCTTGTTGGATGCTCAATATCCTGTCTTGGCAAGGTCAATATGTAGACCCTCTGTTGCCTCTGTGTTATAGCCATTGGTGCTTCCCAGTGACTGGATAGAATCAAGGTAATGTGTAATATTATGGATTGTGTGGGATGAAGTGTCATTGTTCAAAATCTATGATCAACCTCCTTTTCTCCCTTTGGCACAAGAACTGCTGCTGTTGCCCAGCTCATGATGTGATCTTTGAAGACATCTTTATAGAGCTGGTGAAAGATGTTGGGGGTGATACATTGGAAGATATTGCAGTGAGGTATGTTGTGCCAGAATGGGTTGACTGGACAAAGGGATTGATCCTTGAATGCCTTAGGTTTTAGGCCCTGAGATGCCTGCAACAATATTTGAAGTGTTTTTTCAGGGTTACGAGGACAGAATGGATAGGATTTCCACATTGTTGAGGAGAAATGGTGCAGATGGGGCATGCATTTTCCTGGCAGCTGACCACAAGGCATTGCTCAGGGTAATTGGCAATATATGCAGCCAAAATCAGGTAGGCCTTTCAAATGAATCCATCAGCAAATCTCATTTTGACTCCTCCTTTTCCTGCCTTAATCAGTGGGTCCAGTATTTTGCACATACAGTCATGGAAGAGTTGATATCCCTCAACACTTTGGCGTACAGGCAAAAAATATTCAAGTTTGGACATGGTATGTCACCAACAAGGACTATAGCATGGACAGATGGCTGACATCAAATCTCACTTGCAGTTGTTCCAACTGCCACATAAACTAAATATGCCTGCTTATCCCCACTGAAATTGGTGAGGCTCATTTTATCTGATGACAGAATAACAGGAACTATTGTTGCACCTGGAGGTAATTTTCCCTGGTTGTCTGATTATCAAGTTCTGATCTTTGAGTTGTCATAGGTATGTAACAGCTTACCTACATCTCCCACCACCAATTGCCTGTGTTAGGCTCCCCATACTTGCAATTAGTACACTTCTCATCTCAATAGACTCTGATAGGGGCCATAACATTCTTTTCTTCAATGAATGGGTTCTCAAGAAGCATTTGGATGCATTCAATAGGGCCTTGCCTCCAAACCTCAATCCATTGTGTATGTGGCTTTCCATCATTGTCAAGTTCATCACCCTAAAGCTCAAATCCATCACAGACCCATTCAGAGCCTCTTCGAAGCTTGTCAACCAATTTCAAGAGACTTCAAGCATTGTGAAAGACTGGTTTTGTATCATTGCAAATCTTCAGTGGTCAGTCATTATTCTTACTGCATATTGATGCCAACTCACAATATCCAGCTTTAGAAATGAATTAATCTTCTTCTGGCTGACACCAGACATCATCAACCACTTGGCCAGCTCCTACTCTTTCTTGTTTGCAAACAGTGCCTATGGTTTGAGTCCAGCTGCCTGTTGCTCACTTTGATAGATATCAAATGTTGTTTGACAGATTCTGTAGATGCTTCTGGCCTTGCCGGGATACTCCTCAACCCAGCAAAGGTTGGGATTGGGAATAGGAGTATGTTCAACTCTGGGTTCATAACTGGGAAGTGGTGACTGTGCCCAAATAAAATCCTGAGACATATCAAATGTGGGCTCCATGTCAAAGTGACCTATGCTGTCTACAGCAGCCTGTTTGTGGTCAACTGTGGTGTGTCTTGTTTTTTTATTACCAAGGGTATCTGTAGCTGAATGAGCTTCTAGAAATTTCTTGCAACATTGTGATGATTGAAGAATATGTGAATTGAGGCCTTATGTTATACAAAGATATGTAGCACAGTAGAGGCACTGTGGCATAGTCTTAACAAGAAGGTGTGACTGAAGAGGTGAGATGCAATCATGGTCAGCTGATCTTCAGTTGAAATTTTTGTCAGATCTCCTATTAACACTCTTGCTAAACCTCCATCATCTCTGTGTCAATGGCTCAGGCTACTGGGAAAAGCAAGCACACTATCATTCAGTCTGACAGCAAGTTATCTTAGATGAACAACCTGTTCCAAAGCATGCAAGACATACTGTCAAACTATCAGCTAAGGTTGCAGAGACTGGTAAGCTCTCATTTTAGTACTGCCAATCTGCTTCAAACTAATAATTGTTTTAATGTACAGATAAGGAGAACCTGAAGAAAGCTCAAGCCAAAATTGCAAAGTTGAAGAAAAAGATGCTCAAATATCAGACCCAGAAGGCTGATGACTGTGACAGTAAGTGTTTGGACACAGTAAGATGTGACTCAAAACTACTCTTTTTACAGATGAAAATATGGACAGGGATAGTGACAAGATGGTGGTGAGCAAAGATGAGATGGAACTGGGATTCTCAAGCTAGGTATGATTTTTCTACATGTCAAAAAATCTGATCTCATTGATCACACACAGATCCAGCCTCTTCAACACATGCCTGCTTCTGGCCAGATACCTGTCACCATATCAATCTAGCTCAGCTCAATCAGAGCACTACTTGCCATGTTACAAAGATCACTGTTGGTGCTCAGACTGTTATCAACAATGACTCAGATGATGGCACCCATCAGCAAGCCACTCCAGAAGGCTCCATTAGTATTGCTAACAGATCTTCTTTGTGCAATGACAATGACAATGATGACAATCTCAACCCACATGGTTTACTCACAGCTTGTTTATGCCCAGGTGTCAAACTGACAGCTCCACCCATTGTCAATGACTATGCCAAGCCAGTTGTTCACAGTCTGCTGCTGAGTAGCATCTGATTATATGAGGCTCACATTGCAGGAAGACACACATTCCCATCTCTTGCTGTTCAAGTCACCTGGGCATCAGACACATGGACTTAGGCACAAGAGCAATGAAATAAGAAGCTGGGAGACCCTGATGCCACATATTACAAGTTTACTGATTGGATGCTGCATATTGTAAGTGACTGTGCCCTTGCCATAAGTGTTTTTAATGATTTGGTGTAGCTCAAACATTGTGGCTTGCGTGTCTGTGGTGATTTGCTTGGAGCAATATGTAATGAAGTTCAGATTGTTTTTGGGTTTTGATGGGACAAGCCCTCTTTCATCAAAAAGAATGGAGAAAAGGCATTAATGTTGTACAACAACAAGACATTTCATTTCAAGGTAAGTTTTACCTCTTTTGGCCACAGTGCATACTCAAGGGTCTGCAGAATCCTTTGACACAACAGGGCTTCTATGAGAATACTATCATTCTGAGTGTCCTCACTGCTACAATCTTTAAGAATAACATGTCACCTGGTATCATATATGAGGAGATTTTCAATCTGATCTCCCTTCATACTCTTGCCCTTATCTTGACCCTTGTATATCTCACAATGTAAAGCCTTTCTGTTACTAACCCAATTCATCTAGGTTGAGTTCTGCATCTTCAAATGGAAAACCAGCAAGTTTGAAAAAGTGGTATTCTTGGAGAAGGATTGCAAAATGTCATTTGAAGTTCATCTTGCAGACCTCAAAATGTGGCATTTTGTCAATCCCAATATCACAACCAATTGCTACAAGAAACTGTATCAGTGTGCACTGTAAGTTGTCATTTATCAGATTTTTTATTCAACCTGATGTTGTCACTCTCTACAGGAAGGCTAGCGGCATCAAAAAACTTACCAAACTGGCTCCCATATTTATTGGAGAGAACAAAGAACATGCTTGTAAGGAATTGGAGGTCCACATAGGTAAAACTGACAGTGAACTGGAGCAGGTGACAAGGTTGACAATGAGGACATTGAAGGTGGTGAAGGAGCATGAGTTTTCTGTTTGGCATAGACAATGTTTAACATTTCATTGTTACTTCAATTGATTGAATTATCATCTGCACATCGGTGGCCTATAACTAACCTCTAAGTTAATGTATATCACATGTAAGTCAGTCATGCAAATGCTGGTCTGGAGAGTTATGTAGACAATGAGAATTGTTTGTAGGTGCATCTATGGTTGATCTACAAATGACATAATAGAATCAATATAGACTTATATATTGAATGCTGAGCTCTATAGTGGTCTATCACAAGGGGTACTTGTCTATGAAGATATAATGTCTATCCTAGCTATATAGATATTCATACTATTGTTGTTTTTTCCTGATGTTCTAGGATGACAGAATATGTCAATGTAGCTAACTTTGATTGTTATGATATGATTGTAGGTACACCCTATATCAAGTTGTAATAGGTGGTAAGCCTATCAATGCCAAATATGTTGTTCTTGAGGAGATGGATAAGCAACTATGCTGCTTCTGTGTGACAGATAAACATTGTGGCCTTTCTGGGAAATGACTAGATGGTCATCCCAAGAGGCCAACCATCAAGAACAAGGCAGAGGTTGTGCAACCTCTTGTGAGTCTGCTAGTAGAAATGCAGTGGTATTTGATAGTGTATCCATCTTGTCAAA
>JABCKO010000054.1:22947-38269 GCA_018855915.1 Tephrocybe sp. NHM501043
CAAAACATCCTCTAAATAGGTTAAACATACCTAATAGTAGTGTAGAAAGCCTTTATACTTTACAAGACAAGTTTAATCTTAAACAGGATTGCAGTGGTTAACCAAAACCACTAAAAAAACAAGGCTAAGGCAACTGGCCTTACCAAAGAAGCCATACCTAGGCTTCAGCAACAGTGGAAGGCAGAATATGCCAACATTGTCACTGGGACAAAGGAGGAATTGCCTCCTTGGCAAGCAGTTAATTATGAAATTAATCTCATTGATGATAAAAAGCAGTATTGCTACTATTTGCCTTGCTGTCCATGAGCATTGCAAGACCAACTGCATGAGAAGACATACCATTATCTCAATGCACAGTAGTGGGAAACAAGACCAGCTTCACAAGAAGCACTGTTGCTCTGCATCCCAAAGAAGGATGGTTGGTATGTTGTAGACTGCACTGAATACTTGCCAGCAAAATGACAACACTGTAAAGGATATAATGCCTTTACTGGGCCAAGATGTGATTTGGGAAGACATTGCTCAAGTGAAATATTGGTTAAAGATTGACCTCACTGATACATACAAGCAAGTACTGCTTGTCCTCTGAAAGGAGGCATGGGATGAGAGAGGAACACATTTTGGGGCAAATTGGAATGATCACATGTTTCCTGTCCCTTGAACCTGAACTGTCATCTGCACTTGTTAGCATATCCTTGTTTTGCACTGTTCTCACTCTGTTTGAGTTCTCATGCTGCTTTGTACTCACTTCAGGACTCTTGCCAGATTACCTTTGGCCTGGGTTACTACACCTCTGCCTTTGCCCTCCTTTCTGCTGTCAGCACTTCTGGATGGCTATGTATCAGACAAGGGGGACACTTCAGCTGCACCTTTTCTGAATCTTGCTTCTGGGCTGGACAGCAAGGAACTGTGAAATTTTGACCTGACTGATCCAGATACCTTTGTCTGGACCAGTATTTGGGACACCTTAGCTATATTCTCTTCACATGCATACATGGACACCCCTATCCCTCACTCCTCATGGCCTCCTATTCCCTCCTCCTTACTGCTCATGTACAATACTCAGCCTAGAGCTCTGGCTGCTACATCCATCAAACCTAGAGTAGAGAAGTTGAATCCTTCCCCCTCCTCTCTACTGAGTATGGGTACAGCTACAGAGATGCCCTCCACTATTGGGCCTTACTTCCACATCTCAGGCTTGACTATTGCTTGCAATGCAGAGGAGTACCATTAGGAGATGAAGATGAACCTGCATACCTTGGCACATAAGAACTTGGTAAAGGCCCATACAACAAGTGATCACCCCACCTCAGTTTGACTGCATTGCACATTGCATGCCTCATCAGCCATTGGTATGCCCCCCTTCCCCTGATGCCCCAACCCCAGTAGCAGTTCCTCCACCATGCTGTGTTGCCACCCCCTCCATCTGCTCTGGCCCTCTCTTGCACCTCTCAGCTCAAACCTCTCCACCTCAGCTGGTGGTTCTATCTTTGGCTCATGCTGCCTCTATTTGTTGTAACTCAGTGGTGGGCACCACTCCTCTCACCCCTAGCACCTTCATTATGAAGGATGATGACCTTCAGGACATCTTGAGGAGCTACAGGAAGGAGCTCCTTCAGAGTGTTGGACTGCATGCCCCTCCAGTTATCAGGACTAGCTCCCATTCTGCTACACTTAGTGACTCCAGGGCAGCTTGCCATGCTCATTCTGCCATGCCACTTTGGCATTCTTGCATTCTGCAAATTCTGCCACTCTGGCATTCTCCCATTCTGCAAATTTACCTGCTCCTTGCCTTCCAGTGTCAGTATTATGGCATTTCTCTGGCCATGTGGTATCCTGTGTGCTTGGAGGATTTCATCCTTGACCATACTTTCTCTCCTCTGAATCACTACAGGACACCTCAACATCACAACTTTGTCTTAGCTAAATTATGATATAGAACATGCATTAGGTTGTATCACTCAGGGCTACATGCATCAATATATCACAGATCTCTTTCAATTCTATCACATATCCCCTTTAAATGTTATTAAATGCATGCCAGGAAAACTACACATAATAGTGGACTATTTGTACCCCCAAAATAACCCTTCCTTACCATCTCTAAATTTATTTATTGACACTGATCAATTCAAGTGTGACTAGGGCACCTTTTGGGCTTGTTGGCTCTTGGTAGCTGAGCTCTAGTGGGCACTAAAGTAGCTGTTTTTGATGTTAAATCAACATTCTGAAACATTCCAACCCAACCTAAGGACAGACTAGCTACAGCAATCTGCATTAGCAACCTTATCCAGTTGGATAGTCATATTAATTTTGGTATCTCTGCAGTACCTGGTATGTTTGGTCAAATTGCAGATGCCATTATGTGCATATTCTTGGCTCATGGCATAGAAGCAGTACTGAAATGGGTGGACAACTCTATTTTTTTCTGTTACCATTATTATTGATCCAATCTCTCATACTTTTACACATATGATGAATTGCAGATCTTAGATGGCTATGGGCCCCTGACAAATTCAAACCATTCAGCTCTACCTTCACATAAATCAGTTTTAAATGGTCTTTACTTGACAAATACATCTGACTCTGACTTCCTATGGCCAAGTACACAAAATATCTGTCCAAACTGGAAAGATGGACACTTGGATCATTTGTCTCATTACAAGATACCAAATCACTTATTAGTACCCTGAATCATGTCACCCTAGTAATACTAATAGGTCATTCACACCTCCCCACCTTCTTTAAATTCCATGCAGCCTTTTCTTTAGAGGCTTCACCTTGGACAAAACATTGTGTAATGCTAGCAGTTATGGCAGAGGCATCATGGTGGACTACTATTCTGAGAGATACTGATTGCATTATACCCATTGTCAAACTACTGGAGCTGTTAAACATTACAATTCACATCAATCATCAACCTCATAGAACTTAGGTTTTACTCTGAATGGGAAGTGGCTAGCCTGGGAGCTATTACTGAGATGAAAAACTGATAGTTGAGACATAGGTTGGACAGAAATGGTAGCAGGTGACCTTGCAGTATGTACTCTCATTTCAGCAAAGTGAATTGTCACATTATTATTCATTCTGACAATTCCAGCATGGTTGGAGCACTGGAATTTGGATGTTTATGTAATTTAGCATCAGATTATATATTACAACAGTTCATTTCCAACTTTCAATCAGCTTCCATATGGGTTACAATACATTGGATATCCACTGCAGATAACTCAGCAGATGCACCTTCCAGAGGGTTGTTTCCTTCTCAAAAATTACTTTATCCATTCCCACTTGCCATTCCTACTTACCTCAAACAATTTATAGCACCTTCTATTTATTATCATCAACTGTCACACTAGTTAAATTCATTCTTGGCCTATTGACATAGAATATCATATTATTTGTAATTGGAGCCTGGCTGACTTTCACCTCACTGACATATGAATCAATATTCTCAAGGTATCAGCCTCACTTCCCTTTCTTGACCTCCAACTCATATATGTGAGTACCCCTCCATCACATTCTTTGAACAATAAATCAGACTAAGATGTCTAACATTCCTTTCTTGGTGGAATGTTTGGCCACAAAACACACAGAGGCCTTCTTTAAGAAACATTTCACTCCTATGGCAATCACTTCCTGGTCAGACAGCTTGAACCTGCTCCACATTTGGCAAAGGAGTACCTCAATTCCAAACCCAACTCCAATTCCATCAAACCTATCAAAACCCCTTGTTTCTGATTTTCTCACTGATACCCAATCTACTACACTGAACTCGTCTACTCCATCAACATCCTTATCCCAAGAGGAAACAAACAGGACTATTGTGCAGGCTTGGAAGTCCTCTACTTCTTCACAATACACATCCAAAGTTGAAGACTACTTAAGATTCTGAAGAGATCAAGGCATTATTGATGACAAGGCTCTCCCTGCTAGCAAGGATCTCATTTGTGCTTATGTAGCTTCATTTATGGGTATACATACAGGCCAAACAGTTCAATCAAAGATAGATGTACTTAGAAGTTGGCACATTAAGAATCACTATCTATGGTATATCTCTCTTCTCTCTTGAAGATGTGGTACATAGAGTGAAAAATATGTGACTAGCCTCTTCTATCTGACCTGAGAAACCAGCTGTATCTCAGAAGATGCTGGAGATGCTTCAACAAGGTCTTGATCTCAATGTTCTGATTGATGCCTGTATATTTGCTACAGTATTAGCCACCTTCTGGGGACAAATCAGACTTAGCAAATTCCTACCTACATGTGAGAAGAACTTTGACAAAAATCTTTTCCTCACTTGGTCAGATCTCAAGCCTTCTATGTCATTGGGCTCTACAGTATTATATTTACCCAACATGAAGATGGGAGGCATTAAAGGTGACAATAGAGTTCTTGCTAGACAGACTCACTTGGATTCTATTGCATTTGATCACCACAGAACTCTAAATGGTGATCCTTCAAACAGCTCAATTCTTGGTTTGTACATATCACCTTCAGGGGAACATTTGGTATTATCAAAGTCCAAATTCTTGTATTGTATTAATGCTATCCTTGCTGCAAATAATATGGATATTATATCTGGGCACTGCCTATGCATTGGAAAAACTACACACCCTTTACTGGCAGGCATACCACCAGACATAGTGAAGACAATGGGTTGATGGTTGTCTGATGCCTTTCTTTGATATTGGCATTTCCTCACACATTATTGCTCCAATGTATGTTGAACTCCTGTCTCCTTTACTGGCAGAAGTTTTGTCAAATCCACATGCTTCCTGAGGGAGTAATTAAGTCAGCCTTCATGCATCCATAGCTCATTCCAGTTGGGTCTCCTGGCTGACCTATCTAACTTCTGAAGTGCATTAGCATTCATGCCCACTATTTCAGTCATGTAAAATAATAGTGATACTTGTGATTGTGGAATATACTCCTGTTGTGCTTTTCTGTTCCAGATGTGATGCTTGCACAAAGTGTGAAGAAAGCCTCAAAATGCTTGTCCTCAAAGGAGGCATGGGATGAGAAAGGAACACATTTTGGAGCAAATCAGAATGATCACATGTTTCCTGTCCCTTGAACCTGAATCATCATTAGCACATCCTTATTTTACACCCACCTCCCTCCCTATCCATAACATTTCCATTTTGATTCTATAAATTCATAGGTTAACATTAACATACAGTATCATATAAGATAAGTTTATATTCTTTAGTCATCTAGTATCACTGTTAATTTATCAGACTGACTAGATAAATCATCCTGGCTAACCTAACTAACTCCTGAAGCATATTAGCATTCATGCCCATTATTTCAGTCATGTAAAATAATAGTGATACTTATGATTGTGGAATATACTCCTATCATGCTTTTCTGTTACAGATGTAATGCTTGTGGAGAAAGCTTCAAAAAAATAAATTTGCACTTCAGATATCCCAAACACCTTGTTCTCATCTCTAATGGGAACATTTGTCAGTAACATCATGCAGATTGGCAACTGCAATGCACCAACAACATTTTGGAGGTTAATAACCTCTATATTCTGAAATGTTATTTGGAAAATTCATGCATGTGTACCTAGATAATATATTTATCTATTCAGACTCTATTGATAAACATGAGGAACACCTTCATATTGTCTTTAAATACCTTTGCACTCAAAAAGTCTACTTGAAGTGGAAGAAGTGTGAGCTCTGCATAACTAGCATAGATTGTTTAAGCTATATCATAGATGTTAAAGGCATCTATCTAGACATGGACAAGATTGATCATATTTGCAAATAGTAAGTAGTCATTATTACAAGTCTGATAACCCACATGGATACAGCCACAGGCAAATATAGGTAGGGGTATGGGTATCAATTTCTCTATTTGTTAGCATATCTGCATCCTCAAGGTGGGTATGGCAGGTATGATGATATATAAGCATGCCAATTGATTATGAGAATAATGAGGGAAATTTGATCAAATATTTACTGGCCCTCATCCATATAATGATTGAACTAGGTACAGCATGATCACAACTATTTATCAATCTCTGGTAAGCATTTATTCACTCACATTCTATTAGCTGACTATATCATTATTTTCAGCTATATTAATTGATGTCAAATAATTTTTCAGTCATGGGCATATTCTGTTGTCCTATGTTTGCAACTCTTTATCTCCTAAAACAACACAGGCTCTTCTTTGTTTCAGAGACTGGGTGCAAAAGGGATCAATAACAGATAAAGATTTTTTAATCAAGTCCAGTGATCCTACAGCAGAGGTGGAGATTGTCAAGGTCAACTAGAATGGAATTTGTATTACACTTAGATTTCTCTTTAGACAACTTAAACTACAATTTAATTTACAAGACAAATTTCTGAACTAATCAAAGTCTAATATAGCTTATACCCTTGCAGGCCATAGATACCTGCAAACCCATTGCAGACCCTTACCCATACCCATGCAAAACCCATACCCATTTGGAGGATACAGGTTTTGAGGGGTATGGGTACAGGTCTGGCAAAATTTACCCTCAGGTTACCTGTGATGATCACTAATAGCAAGTATCTAGAAACTATAATGATATCCAGCAATTTGCTAGATTAGTTAACTACATCAGAAATTTCTTACCTGATTTTATAGCCTATACTAGACCATTGATGTCCATAACTCAGAACAGAGTACTGTTTCATTGGAGACCCTTGTACCACTGCTGCTTTAAGATAATCAAGCAAATTTGTGCTAAGAATCCAGTTATCTGGCCTATTGATCTGTGTATAGATAAGCCAATTGGCTCATATACAACACATCTACTCAAATAGATGTCTAGTCTCAAGGGTCTCTTTTTGATGTGATTAGACATTAGCCTGTCATAAGGGGTCAACATCAAAAGACCAAAGTTGGGGCTATGTATAGCCAAGGTAAAATATGGCAGACATGCCACCCAGCTAGTTTTATGTTAAAAAAGTTTATAACAGCACAGCAGAATTATGCTGTGCATGAGAGGGAAATTCTTGCTATTATCTAGGCCCTCCTAAAATGAGAGAATAAACTGATGGGCTACAAGATCTATATTATCATAGATCATAAGGCTTTAAAGTTCTTCAAGACTCAGGCAAGCCTGTATAGTCAAGGAATTGGACTCACTCATCAAAACTCAATAAAGATCAGATTAGATATGCCTTATCAACTTTGATTCTAATTCCAATCAACTTACTGATTACTTACTTATATTTGTTTACTACTGTATTCCCTTTATTTGTTCTTCCATCATCTTGGTCTGAGCAATTGGTAGGGATATCGAGAGAAGGATGTTTCTTATTAGTTGAGATAGTCCAGCTGACAGGAATAGAAGGAGAAAGAGATCAGTGCTGACTAGAAGGGCTGATAGGGCCAAAGAAGAAAGGAGTTTTTTGCATACTGAAGTCCAGGACTAGGTGGGGAGCAAGTTGATAGGGTGGGATACAATGTTTTCCTGGGTATTGTCAAGTACACAAGGGTAGGGAGACCTTCTGTGTAGCTTAAAGAGTGAAACAACCTATTCTATCAGTCTTCGGCTCCACTGAGTTTGTCCTTACCCCTGGGCTCTTCATCTTTGCAAATTCCTTTTAGATTGTTGCCAGCTTCTTAATTGCTTACTGTCATAACATACTTATTATTCACATGCTTGTATAACAGTACTACAAAATGCTTTATATTTACAAAAATGAACCTACCTTTTTGCCTTTCAGCCTGTGTGCTATTGAGCTCTTAGTCACTGTCTCATTGATTTCATGTCTCATTTTCCCCATGTTTCTAGTTTGTAGTTTTATATTCCCCTCTACATATCATCAATCAATCAGGACCTCCCTGTTGACCAATACTCCCTTCTATATCCTATCCTTTCTCTCATTTGGGCTTGCTCTAGTGAAGAAACCATCTAATTAAACAGGTTTACCCTTCAATTGTTATCACAACCTCTATCATATTCACTCCACACAACCCATCTTTTCTGCTTCATACTAGTGACCAAGACAGGGGGTTGTTTGTGTTTTTACTTTAGTCTATGATTTTACTTTGTTATATCAACTTGTTTACATACATGGTCTCTCCATTGATGATAGATGGTGTAGAAGGTGTAGAGATGAAGAGTAGGGAGGATGTCAGAGGCAAGGAACAGAATAGAGAGGGGAAAAGGCCCTAAGGTGGCTCAAATCTTACTATGCTTGATGAGGCAAATGCTAGGCTTTGGATGCCCACACCCAGAGCTAAGGATGCTCTGCTGTTTTGAGGAACAAATGTTACTGACTTTTTAGATGATATAGAAAGGTGTACTGACACTGCTGGCCTCTCCTATAGGATGCTTCCAATGATAGCCTTGTGGTACTGCTCTCAGAAGGTAAGGAATGTAGTCAAGAGAGCTTTAGTTTGGGAAGAGGAAGACTGGGGGCATGTCAGGATATAAAGCAAGTCATAGCAGCAATTTTAGTTCAATATAATGAGATTAATCACTAGTTAAGCAAATGACTCCAAGCACTTCAGCTACTTGATTGACACCCTCCTTCTCCTCCTCCTCTGCTTCTTCTCCCACTTGTAGCTCAGCAGATGAGTTTTCAATATCTATTAAATGATGACACCCCATCAATGAGAGTTGTATCAAGAGAAAAGCCAGGCACCTGGGAGTTAGTAATATGTAGGTGGCATGCAAGCTTTTAGAACTGCTTTTGATGGCAGAGGTAGTATTGAGTTCATTCTTCATGGAGAAAGCTAATATGGTGGGTGAGTAATGGGTCAGTGCATCTCAGACACTCTTCTATAGTGAATAGAAAACTCTTTTCATTGCACATGTGAGCAATGACTCATTTGATTTTGATATTCAACTATTTGACTCAATCTTGAAATAGCAGTCTGGCAGGACCTTTGCCACAGGATAAGTTCAGGACCTTGCATGAATGTCCTCTCTGCAGTTGCATCATAGGTCAAAATCAGCCAAGAAGGCATATTTGATGACTTCATTCTAGGAGAGTGGGGGGTAGGGATGAGAGAGCTGGCTAGCAGCAAAGTTATAATACTTAAGTGCACTGCAAATGGCCTAGAACCAAGCCTTCAAAGCCTTCCCTATGTGCTTTCTTTGCTTGTAACCTTGGGAGCCATATCAGCCACTGCAGAAGCTAGTAAATAAACCAAGAATATACTCACCTGTCTGTACCATGTTCATTTTTGTCAGCTCAAAGATGCGAGACATGACAAGCCTCTCCAGCTTATGCAAGCATTGCTGATACTTTTGTTGCTCAACCTTACACTGAGTTTCCTTCCATTCATCAGAGTCTGAGGTCTACTGCAAATTTACCCCCAGCTTGGTCTCCAGGTGTTGCACTGCTAACAGAGTTGCATGGAGAATCTCATCTGCATATCAAATCTTAGCTTTGGGGTTAGGCTTCCTAGATTGGCTTGACTCCACTGGATTGTAATAGTGCTAAGCATTACATAGCTGTCGAACCTTGGCTCTAGTATTTAAAAGTCAATTAACAATATGAATAAATAAGGCAAATCAGGGGCAGTATTTTTGATGAGAGTTAAATGTGCATCATTTAATATAGTAATTTTAATCTATATATTGTCACAGTTGGAAAGTGCCATCACATGATGCTATTAGATCCTAACAAGTACACATAGTTTGGATTAGATTTTGGACTATGTAAATTTTCATTCACCTTCACTAATACCATTGGTTGAAAGAATACTAAATATTTGTTAGACTCAGCATTACAATAAACAACTATATATTTGTTGTAGTCACCTAAATATTCATTAGACTAAAATGTAATCAGCAAGATGTATGAAGTTTGTAGTATGAAATCTCACCTCAGCATCACAATAAACAACTGAGGTGTGAATATAGCCAAAGGTCCAATATAAGTATGAGCTCAAGATCAAGCAGGAGAAGATGTAAGTCACTGATAACTATGCAAGAAAGCTGGATAGATATTTGTAAGATAATGTAGGTAAGTAAGGATACTGTCTTGTGCATAAGAGCTGCACCTGGTATTTGATGAGGACTGAGTCTAGCTTGTTACTCCAACACTCCCCCTCAAGCCAATGAGAGTCTGAGTTAGGTAGCAAAATGCTTGACTTTGGCAGATGGAAGTAGTTTTGTCAGTGTGTCTGCAACCATGTCATTTGTAAGGCAGTAAACAAGTCAGATAGTGCCTGATTTGATGACCCAACATATGAAATGGAAATGAATATCAATATGTTTTGTTTGAGCATGATAATTGGTGATCTTTTGTAAGCACAATAGTGGATTGATTGTCCAAGAATAATGTTGTAGCATCAAGGTGGGTATTGAAGACTTGCAAGATGAGTGAATGTAGCCAGATTGCTTCTTTTGTTGTATGCATGACTGCCATATATTCTGCCTTGGTTGTCAAAAGTGCAATGATTTCCTGGCATTTAGTGCTCCACAAAATGGCTCTGCCATTTACAAGAAAAGCATACCCAGAAATTGTGTGCCTATCTTCTATGTTGTTTCCATCTGCATTGCCATAGCCTACTAATACCTTTGTTGTACCCCCATATGTTAGCCACAAGTCCTTTGTGCCTTTCAAGTAACAAAAAATTTTCTTCACAGCTTCCCAATGCACTGAACTCAGGTTAAGAGAGAATTGAGAGACTCTTTGGACAGTGAATGCAATATTGGGGCAGGTTCTGAGGGTTGTGTACATGAGAGAGCCTACAGCTTCCTGATAGGGTATGTTGCACATTAAAGCAAATTTAGCTGTGGTTGATGGGGAGTTCAATGTTGATAGTTTGCTGTTTGGGTCCATGAGGATGGATAATGGCTTTAGGTCTTGGAAATTGAAATGCCTGATGATGGAGTTGAGGTAGAAGTGTTGTGATAGCTGTATGATAGAGTACTCACATACACACTGAATTTCTATGCCCAGCAGCTAGTGCAGTTCACCTAGATTGGTAATTTTGATATAGTTGGAAATGCATACCTTGAATTTAGTAATCTGATCAACTGCCTTAGCAACAAGTGTACAGTCATCAATGTGCACCAGCACAACCATTAACCCATGCTTATCCTATCAAAAAAACACAGCTTGGTCAATGTTGCATTGTATGAAGTCCATTTTTTTGACTAGTATCTCAACTAACTTCTGATACCAGCAACAACCAGATTGCTTTAAACTGTATAGTATTTTTTCAGATGGCATACAAGTTTGGGTGCATTTAGTGAGTGGTAACCAGGGGGTTGTTTCATGTAGATGTTCTCTTTTGAAGTGAGTTTGCCATTGAGGTATGTGCCTTTTATGTCAATTTGATGCATCTCCATGTTTTCAGCTATGCTTAAAGCAAGGATGGAATGAATGGATGCAAGTTTTGCTACCAGTGCAAATGTGTCAAAATAATTGACACCTGGAACTTGGGAGTATCCCTGAGCCACAAGTTGAGCTTTGTAGCAGACAACATTTCTTGTGGCATCCTTCTTGATGTGGAAAACCCACCTCAAGCCAACAATATTGGCATTTGCAGGTGCTTCAGTGAGTGTCCATGTTCCTGCATTGCAAAGTGTTGCTAACTCTTCTTGTATAACTTTCTCCCATAGGGGCTAGTCTAGGCAATGTTGTGAGGTTTAAGTGCTTCAGCATTAGCTGTCTCTGCAGCCATGATGTACTCATCAATTTTTATCATTTAGTCATCTTCTTCCCCCTCAAGCACTGCATTCTGCATTTCATTGATAGTAGTGGGCACCTGGATGCTATGAGCTACAATGGGATCAGAGGGATGTGTAGAGGATGTTTCTCAACCTTTGAGCAGGTCACATATGTGAGAACTGGGTTTGCATATACATTTGGTGGGAAGAGGGTCTTCAGCATCTTCAACATCATCAATGTGAGGCAGCTGGGGTGTGGGCTTTGGAGCTTGGGTATCTTTGGTGACAACAGGAGCATTTGATGATGGTATGGAAGGTGAGTTGTTAGTGGTTTCAATAAACTGCCAATCCTCCTCCTTGAGATGACCTGATGATGAGCCTGTATTATCAAAATAGATATTATGTTTGATATTGACAGTTTTGGTGTCTGGCTAGTAAACCCTAATGCCATTGCTGGTATCATCAAGACCTAGCCATTGACCCTCACATACATGTCCACCAAGTTTGTCTCCACCCTCAATGCATACCTAGTATTTTTCCCCAAATTCACAAATGTGCCTTAGGTCAGGCTTCTTTCCAAATGTGGCCTCATATAGTATCATGCCATCAAGGGCCTTTGTCATTGTTCAGTTCAACAACTAGACAACATATCATGCAGCCTCACTCCACATCATTTTGGGAAGGCCACTAGCATGGAGGAGAGCCCTAATTTATTCAACAATGGTACAGTTTCATTACTTGGCAACTCAATTGTGCTGCAGGATGTGGTGGATAGTGAGTTTTTGCTCAGTGCCTTGTGACTTCAGGTACTGAATGAATTTGTCACCTAGATATTCACCTCCACAGTCTGAGTGCAGGACCTTGATGTAGACATTTAGCTTAGACTTGCACCAGGCATTGTGTTCTTTGTATGCACTGAGGGCTTCAGATTTATTGTGAAGAAGGTGAAGTTTGGTAAGACTTGTTTTGTTGTCCATAAATGTGATGTAATAACAGTGGCCACTCTTTGTAGCAACTGGAGCAGGTCCCCAGATGTTGCTGTGGACTTCTCTCCCAAAATTCATAGCACGCTCATTCTGTCAAGCCTTCAGTACAGGCTTACATATGGCCTTGGCATATATGTAGGACTCACAAAAGAAGTCCTCATGCATGCCCTCCTTGAGGCAAATGCCAGTGACAAAACCCTCCTTGATGAGTTTGCAGGCAGTGCAGGCAATATGTGGCCCATGCAGCAATGTAGTTTTTCAATAGTGAGTTCTTCTACTACAGCATTTGCTGACTCCTGCTTGTGCCAAACAGAGTATGTGCCTCCACTGGTTTTGAGGACCATGCTAACCTGCAAGCCTTTTGGGTTATGTATAATGCACTTGCCACCACTAAAAGTCACTGAGAATCCCATCTCATTAAGGTGGCCCACAGATACTAGGGTATACCTGACTTGGGGCAAGTAGAACACCTCTGTGAGCTTGAGCTTCAAAGGATTGGTACTATTTGGTATGTCTATAATCATTTTGCCTTTGCCCAGAGCAGTAAACTTTTGTTTGTTGGCAGCTTTAAAGTGCTTTGCACTGATGTCTTTATAGGTTTGAAAGTCATCATAGTATGGGGATATATGGCATGTGCATCCTAAGTCAAAAATTTCCATACAAGGTGCATCACTTGTAGCAATATCAGAGGCTATGTTGCTGACTGGGTTGACCTCATCAATGGATGCCAAAATATCTTCACAAGGTATGATGGCTTGTGTCATACTGTCATTGTCCATATTGGAGATCCAGTCTTCATCTATATCAAATGCAGCAATAGCACCCTCACACTCTAAATCAGATTCAGCAGCTGCAACTATTTCACTGGATTTTGAAACACTTTTATCAGCATTGTTGGTGGTTTTGGACTTAATCCCAATGTCTTTCAAGCTTCCAGATGACTTGTTATGATCTGGGCACTTGTCCTGATAATGGCCAGGCTTATTACATCCCCAGCATACTCTGCACAGCTTGTGCTTGGGCTTCATCACTGTTATTCTTGCTCTTTCTATTTCCACCTGAACATTGTGCTAGTTGGTTTCTTTGGTGATCAGCCTCCTCACTGATTATTAGGATGAGTATATCCAGTAATATAGGATTGGCAGGCATAAGGAGCCAAGCTGCAGCAAGCTGAGCAGATGTGAAGTTAGAGAGGGTGATAGGAAGGGAAGCAATGATGGTTGACCTGTAGTCACTCTCCTTGATGTTGACACCCACTGCAGCAAGCTTCTTGTGTTCAACACTAAGCTCAGTTAGAAAGGTGCAAACAACTTTCTTTTTGCACTTGCTGTTCATGAACCATTTTTGAAGATCAGCCTGAGCATAAGCTCCCTTTTGCATGAACTTGGCAATGATAGCATCCCAGCCCTCCTTTACAGTGACTTTATTGTGTACATGCATCAGCACAGAGTTGGGTAACTTCTGTGTCAGTAACAACTTTGCCATGAGTTCATTTTTATCCCACAGAGCAATGGCTACAGCCATATCTTCAGTGGCACTGGTGGTGGGCCCTGACAATGCTTTAGGACATGTACTGGTTCCTGAGATATGACCCCAGAAACCTTTTGCAGCTTTGGTATCCTCATAATGTAGGGAGAACATGGCCCAGTTCATGCCCATGGGTTTGAGTTTTGGGACTGATGAAGGAAGACTGTTGGCGAGGGATGTAGCAGTGGACATTGTTCAAAGGTGCAGCACTCAGGGCCAATAACCTGAAAGAATACTAAATATACATTAGACTCAGTCTTACAATAAACAACTATATATTTGTTGTATTCACCTAAATATTTGTTAGACTAAAATGTAATCAGCAAGATGTATGAAGTTTGTAGTATGAAATCTCACCTCAGTGTTACAATAAACAACTGAGGTGTGAATGTAGCCAAAGGTCCAATATAAGTATATAAGTTTGTATGAGCTTGAGATTGAGCAGGAGAAGATGTAAGTCACCAATAACTATGCAAGAAAGCTGAATGAATGTTCATAAGACAACATGGGTGAGTAAGGATACTGTCTTGTGTGTAAGAGCTGCACCTGGTGTTTGATGAGGACTGAGTCCAGCTTGTTACTCCAACATTGGTTGTGGTCATCTTGTATTTCTGGTGCATTGAGTGCATCTCTGTGGGCCTAATCAGGCTTCTTGTGTCTTTCTGTGTTGTCATCCTCTTTGCTCTCCTTTCCCTGCCTCAACATATATACTGTAAAAGTATCAGAAAATTGTAAGTAAAATTATTTTCTAAGAGATATAGTAGGTATCACACCAGAAATAGATATGTTCAAGGTGTACTTAACCCTATTCTTAAATTATTGATTTTCAAATAAACTTGAGGGAGTACAAAATCTATACTCAATTTATGAGTTTCGGGCAAATTAAATCTTATTCTGGAATTTCACCATTAGGATTGGGTTTGAGAGCTTCCAAAACAGATTCTGAAGCTTATTGTTTGTGGTCTTCTTAAACTAATTCCTAAATTATATGCTTGAGAATCAATTTTGGGCCTTTGAAACTAACAACTTCAGGGTAGGTTCAAGGGAAGCTCACATTCAGCACAAAGACAATAGTTTTGGGGGGCCTGAAATTGATCCAAATCGCCTTTCAGATCAATTTCAGATCTCCCAAAAACAATAGTTTTTGGGCTACATTAGATGTCCACTTGAATCTGCCTTTAAATTT
>JABCKO010000055.1:0-32869 GCA_018855915.1 Tephrocybe sp. NHM501043
CAACAAAACCTACTACAAATATCTGCTTTGTCTGCTGAATAGCATCATCACCCATATCTATCACCTGCCTTTTGATAACATTGCAGCCAGGTATATCAAGTGTTGGCACAGGGTAGTGAATGTAAGTAAGGAGTTCCTTAAATTCAGTGCACTTAACCTCATTAAATAGCTAATTGGAGACAACAATCCATTTTGTCAATAGCTCAACAAATCTTAGTCCCAGGGCTCCTATGATTGGATATGAAAGAGACCTTAGTTGAAGATAATGTAGTGACATACCATCACAGCCTCCTACTGTACTTTAAATGCCCACTGAATGCTCTCTGTCTTTGCCTTCAGCTTCGCCACAAATTCTGTAGACTTCTTCAAGTCAATGACCAGCTTCCCAGATGCAATCTCAAGCTCCTTCTGTGTAATGCTTCCAGATTTGAAATCCTTGACTAGCAAGTAGAATGTGTGCATTGGTCCTGATGCTTCCTTAAGCATTTTGACAATGCCTGCCTAAGATGAGTCAGAGTAAATAGCAGTCATTAGCATATATGAAGCTCACCACTCAAGTTGCTCTTCATACTTGGGGTCACAGTTGTGATTCTGCAATTACTGTGATAGCATTTAAAATGCCTGTCACCTTGTTTCCAGGTAATCCATTTGCACCATGAATAACACACTCAAAAAAGTGGTATATTGGGTTCCACTTTGGAGCCTGAAATAGCAAAGAAGTTAGTTGGAGATACACAGCTCAAAGGTATAAAACAAACTGTTCAGGGCTTCTCTGTGGCACCACTGGTCCCTTTTTTAACTGTGTCAGGCTCTGTAACTGAGGTTCCAATTGGTGTTTTAGATCATGCCCTCAGGTTTTTTGTACTGTCAATATCTTTAACATCTTCAAGACTTGCTCCTTGGCACTTGCATTTCCTTGAGTAGTAGCCAGTTAATGGAATCAATTTGTAGGGAAGAGAATTGGCTAGCTAGACATAGGAGTGTCAGGATATTGGATTGTGCAGACATAAAATGATACCTCACCTTGATATTGGTTATTTTGACTTCATCCTCAATGTCATCACTCTCTGATGAGCCACTCCAAGCCTCAAAGTCCTCATCACTACTATCCCTACTATTGCCATCTGTTGAAGCCTCAATTTGTACCTTCTTTGATGATTTGCAAGCATGGTTACCCATTGGCAACTTATGCTTCTTTTTCAGATTCCCTTTATTGTTGAGTTTGTTGGAAGCAGTAAGCAATGAGAGCCTCTCAGAGTTACAGTTACAGGTATGAGTTCCACAATAGAGAGCTTATGAAGGTTGTCAGCAAGCAGAAAGATAGAAATAAATGAAAGAACTCACATAATGGCTCAGTGAGCACAGGTGCTTGAGATGTCACATCCATTGGGTTCATAGGAAACTTGTCATCAGGATCATAATGCCATAAGATATCTTTTGCATCTTTCAGTTGACCACTAGCATCAAGAGCACATTGATCTTCATCTATGAAATGAAAAAAAAAGGGTAGAAACAGCACAACACAAGATGGGAAATAAACATGTATATTGTTGCTCTTTAAACAAACTCCAGAGAATTTAAAATGGTAAATGCCACCCCAGCCACACCCCCACACTACTTATAAACATGTCACAGTTGCAAAAAAAGCTAATTTGAGGTGGGGTGGTTATTACATATAACATCCAATCAAGAATCAGGATCAACTTACTGCAATAACCCAGGACCCCTGTGTAGCAATAGATCAGACACCACTAGACATGATCACAGAGAGTTGGATGGTATTGAGACAAGTAGCACATACTGAGTAGTTCAATTAGCATATGCCATGATACAAGTCGATGAGTGGGTGCTTGGTCAGCATGAGACAAAATTTGTGTGAAGTGGAGCTTAAGTATATCTCACTGGACCTATTCTCATAGCACAGATTCCAGGTAGCTCACTGTCAAATTTCCCTTAGATCTATAGTGAATTACCTGTATCCACTTTCTAGTCTGTGTATATGTAATAATATTTTATAGAATCACAGCTGTACCAACCATATATGGCCATAATCTACAGCTACATACAGTACTAAGCTGTCCATAACTGTACTGTGCAGGACTTGTTCAGATGGTCAATGGTACAGTTATGGCTCCTGTGAACCATACATATAGTGATGGTGTGCAGCCCTACTTGCCTTTGACAACCTTGCCTAATATCCCATTTCTACTCTTTTGCTAGTCTCTTTGATCCAGACATGAGATGTTGATGCTGTCCAGCACCTTTTCATCATCCAACTTTTGCAATCTTAGCACAATGCCTTTCCTGTTGCTTGTGAGCTAGAACTCTCTTCCTTTCCTTCTTTTTCTTGCAATCTTGCTCCTCTAATTTTTTGCCTTCTGCTGAGCCTCCACACCTTTTTGCAACCTCTTTGAATAAGTATGCTGCCTTATCCCCTCCATCCATGGCTTCCATCAAAAAGCTGCAAGCATGGCTTGCTTTCTCTTCACTGGAGGTGCTGCATTCTTTTCTAGCCCTTCATTGTCACTGGAATCATTGTCACTCAAAACCTCAATTACATCAGATGGCTCAGAATATGTTTTGGTACATTTCAGTGGTGATGCACTGCTGGTGCCAGGCTGACTGTTGTCTGCACCTTTACTTCTTACAGATTGTTTTCTGTTTCAGCCCTGAGATTATCATGCCAGCTTTTTTTGCCACTCAAATAAGCTGTTCTAGCCAAGCCACCTTGAACACTGTCTGATTCAAGGGTCATACCCTTTACTTGATGCTTTATGAACACAATCAGCCCAACAGAGAGGCTAGGCCCTCATTTCTTTAGCTCAATCTTGATTGTCCTTCCCCTTCCAAGTTTCAAAATTTATCTTGAGGCAGTGTGATAGGGCACCAAGTAAGCCACATTCTTCAACCTTTTCCTCTTTGAGCTCAAATAAAGAGATACAAGAAGTCAAGTCTCTGTAGATCCTTGATCCTTTCAATAGATGCCAGGGCAGCTCTGTCACCTTACTCCACAAATCCCAGCCTGTCACAGTTCTAACCCCATTGCCTCCCTACATTTTGATACAGTAAATCTTTCAGTTTTGCTTGATTGACTGTGTGAGTAAGATCTTCCTTAAAGAGACCTGACTGACACTGATTCTCAATGAAAAATGAGCTGCAAACAGTTGGAATTGGGGACTGGCATTTTGTAAGGCCAGGATCGGTATTTTGCAAGGCGCCATGAGCTTGGACTAAGAACAAAGATACATTGAGTGTCCTCGAGTTATGTCATAGTACATACCTAAGAACAAAGTGAAACAAGATAAGAAAGGTAGGTAGGTACATGATGATGTAAATATGGAACGTATCACATGGTGTATCATGACACATTTAGCCCAGTTTGGCCTCAAAGCTGGGGCTTTGGCTTGGCTTGAGGCAGCCTTGGCCTAGCAAAATCTTGGGCCAAGCTGTGAGCCCTATTTACTGCCTGGCCCTGCTCATGCTGTGGCTTTTGAGTGTATGCAAGAAAAGCATGAGTGTGGTATAAATAATATTCTTCTCTCACTCATGTTCCACTAGTATGTATAGTCTACTTAGGTCAGCAATAACTAGACATTGAAATCTATCCATTTACACATATACTCTCTCACTTTTTTTTAGGTTAGTATATGAGCATCATATACATTATGATGTGCTGCATCAATTGAAGAAATCTATTCACAAGTTCACACCGGGTGTTTTGGAGTCAAGTACTTATACTGACATATGAGAGTAATTTGAAAATGGGGGATTGAGGTCAACTACTAGGTCAGTCTCTGCTCGGTATTCATATTAGTGATATGTCTGAGCGAACAGCAATTGGTTTACATCAGTGATGGTGTTTATGCTGCTGTTGATGGATTTCACACTGCTATATATTCTTGTACTTCTAAATATTACACACCCTTGAACTCGAACTCATATTCAGGCAAATATGAAGTTTGATAGCACCGCTCGAAAGCTGTGGCCCATGGCTTGTCATCCTCATGGCTGGGCCAAAAGCCGTGTCAGGCTGACATCTATGGCTTGGCCTGGCTCACGACCTGAAGCCAGACCATGCACATTACCACTGGCATTGCAACAGGTTGAGAAACTTTTGGCTATCAGAGTGCTCCACACCCTGCTCCCAACAAGTGCCCATGTAAAGAGCTCCGGAACTTTGCAAAGAAGTTGTGTGTTCGATGGTCGTCTTATGAAACAATGTATCCATTTGATTTGCAGAGCATACAATGGTAATGCCTCAATTATCTTCAATACAATTTCTCAGATTGAGCTTGGAACTGAGCTTTCATCCTGTTTCGACACATTATCCCCAAATTGTGCAGAACTCCCAATCTCGTGGACAAGGATTAGGACTGCCATCGGGTAAATAGCCTGAGAATAGCGATCAGGATTAGCCCAGAACCAAAAATATTAAAAAATCTTACAGTGAGCTGGGTGTAGAACTCTCTAAAAACGAGCGTTACATATTCCATGTTAGTCCCGTGCTCAACAAGAAGATTGATGAAGACAGTGTTCAATATCTGCGGTGGTGCTTAGGCAGGGCACGCAACAATAATGGACGATCATACCTGGAAAGCACAGTACAACGAGCCCGATTCTATAAAGAGAAGAAGAACTTTTTGGGCACGGGATTTTTGTTGTCCGCCACTGAATTCCCACATTCGGTAGTATCTCCTGTTTCGGAGATATGGATCAAACTTCAAGTCCAATTAGGATTGCGGTAAATTACTTACCAAGCCAAAAGACCAATAAGGAGCGTCGTTATCGCATTTGCGGCAGTCGAAAGAGCTCCCGAGGCCACAAACAAATGGTCAGATATGAGACTATTGTTGTACCCATCAGCAAGAAATTCAGCATAGGTGATCGTGAGCCCGAAGTACGCGAATGTGGTAGCTAAATAAAACATCAGATTGGGACAAATAAGATGTCGATACATACATGAGACTGCCAGGAGAAGTAGGAGAGGAAGGATCATCGCCCGTCCTCCACATAACACCCATCCCCGCCAGATAACGATCGCGTCGCCCACAATTTGCTGTGGGTAGTTGAAATAATGACATATGATACGAGAATTGGCTTACAAGCAGTTGCCTGGACCAAACTGTCATCTGAACTGGAATGAAAGATCGAGAGTAGACATCATCTAGCCATACACCATCAAATGCGATTCCGGTGCCTTTGTGGAAAGCGTGGCGAATGAAGCCAAATGCGTATACCAGATAGGCTATCCAGTATACTGTTCCAAGCAGGAATGCTAGAAGGGTCATCCCAGACATGATTTTCATGGAGATGGTAGGGTTTTGACCTCTGGTGTAACGAGTGAATTGGGTCTTCATCGTTCAGCGCGCGATTGAACTTGCCTGATCACAGAAGCCGCAATACAAAACACCACAATGAGCATCCCTGCTGAAAAATGAGTACGTGCTATAATACACAAACAATACTGCGTACCATACATCAGTGTAGATGCTGCGAGTGCGGCAATGAAGTCCAAGGCCTGGAAACCAGCATAGTGGAGCATGTATCTTTCCTTGTCTGTAAACATCCTATTGAAAATAGGACTGAGGCATTTGATCTCATACCTTGCAGGTTCTTATAGTTGGACTCACGTCGTTTACAACAGATGGTTCTGTTCATCAGTCCTGAATACAGTCCAGACCATACACATTCAGAAGTGTAGTGGGCAATGCGTGATATGAGGGCCACAGCTTCCATTCCTTGCACCACCTGCAATAGACTGGGTCAAAAATATCCGGGATCCAATAGCCTTCACGAGGTTCTTTGTCATGCCATAATTTAAAGTGTACCGGTGAAGGAGCCCCATAGGCATATGCCTGAATCCAGCTATGAGTCCTATTTAAATGTTCTATTATGATACGGTGATATGAAAGATGTAGTCCTAATAGATTGGAATCGGAGCCTACAGAACTGAGTCTCACCTTGGACACGGCATGAAAGGATCAGATACAGATGTAGCGCTAGCGCACGGGATTGTTCCGGGAGAGCTACTATTACTGTTCGTCAACCACATCGAAGCAACCTGGATTTGGCGTAGAATGCAAGAGCCGAGTAACATGCTCATATGCTTGGTCATTTGCGTCGCAGAGTACGGAGAGAAATTGAACCTATAAAAGAATCTCAAATGAGGCAGAAAAAAGATCCGTAGATGATATAAGTTCGGGCGTTTCGAGGCTATCAGATTAAGTGACCTGAGTATAGGACGAAAACAGCCTTCATGACAAGAAATGATAGGATAATTTGGTCGCGAGAGCTCAGACTCCAGTCGAGGAGGTAATGAGATGGGACCATAATCTTCGTGATAATGGTGGAAGCCTTTATGCCTGAGAGAGGTCACTGGTCCCTGGTGTTGATGATCAGGCAAGTGCATTGTTCGACTCCTTCCTAATCTTACGTGAAAGACCTGAATGGAGACACGGTGACATTATGAGCCACCGCGTAGATGGATGTGAGCAAGCTATACATGGCAAAATGCCGACCGGTGAGGTTTGCTCGGGCTCTGAACTCTGGTCCCAGAACTCTGCGCTGGCCACTTGAGGAGCAAGATTGGTGTCATCGCCTTCTATCTGAATTCAAATCGATGAATAAAACTTGAACTGAGCGAATGGAGTGTCTGACCTCTTTGCGCAGGGCCTGGTACCCCTCTTCGACAACTGACCGCGCTCGATTCTGCCATAACCTCGATAAATTATCCATTGCGGCACGACGGAAATTGACGTGACTAAGTGAGAAATTCTATATGGCTCACGAGTCCGCTGCCTTGACCCGACACTGTTTGACCCCACAGCACTTGAGCGGGTGCAAAACCGTAGGTGGAGGCAAGACGTTAATGTACAGTTTTGCGTTTTCAATCTCATCACTGGTGGAACAAATAGAATGACTAGCGCCTGTTCTCAATATGAGTATATAGATCGTTTTATCTAATTAGAAACTCGCAACTCACAATGTGATTCCTCCAGGCCGCTCAAAGTAGCCAACTGCATTTCCAAGATCCATGAAAGTTGGAGAGGCTGAGATGAGCGGAGGAATAGAAACACCGGAAGCATTGACTAGAGGGCAAAATTAAGGATCTTCGGCGTTGTGAGATGCGAAAGACAAGGGAAAGTCGGCAGGTTTCTCGAGTTTTTAAGTTGTATACATACCCATTTTACCCCACAGGGGACAGGGCTTTATTTTATGGTGTTCGGAATCGTGAGTTGGCACAAAGACCTTAACGTCGTCTCACCAGGCTATTTTCAGCTATATGTATCAAATTCATTTGATATCACAGGTATATCGTGTCGGTAGCGTAAGTTGTCCTATCATCGCGGTATGATCATGAATTTTCTATTCCTTGAAGATGTACGTGGTGTGATGCAGTGAAGACGGAGCTGGCGTAGATGCTCTAAACTACAACCATGTTGCTCTTTGGCTTCAATGTCCACCTGATTTGGCAATCATTGGCGGCATAGAACTCGAGCTCGGAGCCCAGCTCTTAACTCCGCAGCAGTCAGTAAACTGTCTAGCGGCGCCGCATGAATCTCTCCCACCTATGACCTCCATTACTGCGAAGGAAACCACCGAAGAATGTCCCGATTCACAGCCAAAGTCGAACTGCTTTTCTTGCTAGATCCAAAAATGGATCCTGATTCCTGAATCTGCGGCGATGCGATGGGTGCGACAAGTATCAATCAAGATGGAAGGAGACTGGAATGCTTGATCAAAGGTATTTTATAAGATGGAAGCACGGTGAAAAATATCCGAGCTCCAAATGTCATCAGGCCGATGACCCTGCAGCAGCAACTTCTGTGTTATGGAAGCTCATCCGATTTATCCCCGCCATACTCATACATTTCTACGTAGAAAAGGAATCTCTGCCGCGTCCACAGCCCAAAAAGTGTGACGAGATCATCTCAAGCGCATCACTACGCGTTTTGATTCTGTAAGGATAGCCGCTCTCCTATATATGAGATGACTTGATATTTATATCGCATCAAGAACAAGCAATTCCATGAGACGTAAGGCGCAACTTTCTGATGTTAGTCCCGATTCCTGGGCATAGAATTTCGGTAAATCAATCTTTTGTGCTTCCCTTCTGGGTGTGTACTTGTTCTCGTCCTAGAGAAGGGATGGTAATAACTCACAGATCAACAGATGTTGATGTGTAGGGAAGACTCCCATAGTTCCTATTCCAAAGCATTTAAAATGTTCTGCTCTCAATGCCTGCCGCTTATCTCCCACCTGTAAGGCTGCTTCCTTAGCCTCTCCACAGGAGTGTCATACGATGCCAGTTTCTTCCACTTTTACCATGGATCTGACTCCAACTCTGGGCGTTTTTGAGATTGGCGTTGTGATATCCATATTTCTGTTTGGGATCGCTACCCTCCAGGTGTTTGTATACTACAGGTAAGGTCCTGGAAAATTTTTTGACGTTGTTTCTTCAATGCTTTCTATTAGGATGTTTCCAAACGACACACGATGGATGAAATTCTTTGTATGTACCCCCATATCATGATACCTTGGAAAGAAGTGAAATAATTGTCGAATCACAGGTAGCTATTATCTGGTACCTTCAGTTTCAAGTCATTCTGGCTCAAACGAAAAACAATAACGTAGCGCCAATAGGACACTGGAGCTTGTTCATGCAGCCTTGGTTTCCCACTCATTATATCTAGTGAGGCTTAGCCCAAAACCATCAAGCGCGAGCATATCAATTTACCGCCCATCGACCTATTCTAGCTCTCCGTCCTCAAATACGGTCAACCAATGTCCATATATGAGTTCACAACGAGTCTGATCGCAGCGACTGCTATCTCAGGATTTATTGGGTCTACCGTTCAGGTAAGTCCTAATCTCGATACTTGTTACTTAACCTGGGCATCGACATTCTTGATCGGCAGACCTTCTTCGTTTACCGCATCCATATCTTATCCTCAAGATTGATTATTCCATGCATTGCCTGGTTGATGTGCCTCTTTCGCTTTATTACCAGCATAGTTATCATTGTCATGGCGTCCAAGACGCGGTTCATCCCGGACTATCTGGACCGGTGGATGTGGCTTTTGATTACATGCCTAGCCGTTACAGCATCGACTGACACCCTTATTGCACCAATATTGTGCTATCACTTATGGCACCACCGTCAGAGTGTGTTTGAACAGTACGTTCCCAGTCCCCTTTCATTCAAGCTCAGTTCATCGAGTTCTTTAGGACACAGAGAATGATGGACCGGTTAATTTTGTTAACGATACGCAAGTACACAACGTTTAGAAATATAGATGAAAGCCTCAGATATCTTGTGCCACAGAAACAGGACTCTTAACAAGGTAAATATCAATCGTCATCCCATTTCTCGGTCATAATCTGATTGTGTTAGTTTCGTGACTATAACAATGCTGATCTTGGTAGGTATATTCCTCAAGGTATACACATCTGTTAAATGGTATACTATAGCTCGTTTCGATGCAGAAAAATTATGCATGGATGGCATTCCTTGTCATATTGACTCGCGGTGAGTGCCACCAATTTTTGAAGTGTTCTTGAGCTGACGATTCTTAAGTGTATTCCAATTCAATGATGGCAGTGTATGCTTACATGTTCTCATAACCTGCTTATCCTGAGCATTATCCTGCAGTCTCAATGGTCGAAGTACACTCCGTTCTCTCAGTAGTAAGGTTAACGTCGCCAATGTCCAAAACCCGAATCTCCAACTATCACCAGTGAGCATAGCCATCTAGGGACAAACATCGTATAACGCATTCGTTTCAAGGGGAAGCAAAGTATTAACGTCGCTGTGACCAGGGTAACGGAGCAATGGGAAGTTGAGATGGAAGCCCAGAAATCACATCGCGTCGTTGATTCGGAATTAAGTCCCACTCCCGTATTCTAATTTCGGTTATGGCCAGTGGTCGAACTAGTGTGAATGAGTCTGAATCATTCATATATAATTTGTTCTCCAACTTTCCGGTGCTCTGAGCCACCCGATATACAGTGTACTAGGGGCCCAACATTGTGATCTGCCTTAGTCTTAAACTTGGAAACATAAACTGGGAAACATAGCATGTGGATACAAGCCGTGCGTAAGGAAGGTATCTGGCACATAGTAGAAATCAACCTTCCTCAAAAAGGACATTGAAATCCAGCTATGTATACAATGGCCTTTTGAACCAGCTCCACATGTTATACGAGAGGCGAAAGACGATAATATCAATGCAATTGGTATTTTGAAGGTGGCCATTCGTCGTGGATGTAATGGGGGCACACGATCAGGGCGAGTGACGTTTGCGGCACGTTCATGTTCTTCAAGGCAAAAGCCACGCTTCAAACTGGATAGAAGATACTGTGCTTTCACAATGATGAGAGTAAAAAGTTTACACACAAAGACCTCAAGTTCTTTAGTGCCCATGGGAGACGTGGCGAGTTTATCAGCCATACTACACCTCAGCACAACAGCGTGAACGATTATGGATATGATGATAACTAGAGATGCCTAAACCTAGTAACTCAGTGGTAGATTTGCTGCTGAAAATATAGCTATTATTGCTTCCTGATGATGCGGTTTGCATGATCCACCACGCAAACGTGTAAACAGGGACCATGCACTTGCTCTCTTTGTATCCTGCATGGAACCTCGCTCTCCCCTGGTTTTCTTATTACCCACTTGGACCGAACATCCTAACCAGAATTTCCATAATCTCTTATAACTTCTGCTTTGTTCCCTTCCCAAACTACTCTCAAATTCGGAAAAGATCAAGCGAGACCCTTGATTTGATCATCTCGAGCACCATCCGTCGACAGAGGGCAATAGAGTCCACAGGTCCACAGTACCACATGGCCTCGAGTGATGAGAAGCCATTCGGTATACCGTGAATGGAAAGTTAATTGATCAATAATTGTGCTGCGATAGGCAGTTTGGCTTACAAGAACCATGAAGTCGCTGGTATAGATGGTAGAAAAGGCATCGATGCGATGTGCATGGCATATTTGTATTTCCTTCAGTTATGGGAAATATTTGCAAGTGCCTGCATCTTCGGTGGATTGTCCATCCTTGAGAGTGTCCAAGAACAGCGCCATCCATGACGATAGCTTCACATCATCGTCGTCCTCAAGCATGTCATCATCATCGCATGAAGTGACATACCTTTAGCCCTGGACACTGCGACAGTAGCCTGCAGCGCAGGAGGTATCTGGAGTTCGATGTCTGCACTTGCAGGATCCATGTTAAATAGAGTTATTATCGTTAATCCGATAAAACAGAGGAACTACAAGGGTGAACAGAGAAGTCTCAGTGTCGTCATCCAATGAAGTGTTTGGGGTACAAACCGTGTAGGATGTAAATATTGAAGAGGGAAAAGGTCTCTGCCATTACCGTCAAAGACCTCCAATTCTTTGTTTGTTCCCAGCTGCTGCTGGGTGCTCCAGAGGTTTTCTATCCCCTCCTCCAATATCGGTCGGGGGTAAACGATACCATCGGAATCGTTTCAGATTGAACATGCGCTTCAGTGCCCCGGTTTCGAACTGGAGACAGACTTCTCTATATTCGTAGACTAGGGAGGATTAGGGGGAGAAACGTCAAGGGGAAGTCGGTCGCGGAGGTCGTATGTATGTCCGTATTCTAACCTCCTTTTACCGGGTTTGTATCGGGTGCACCTAGTAGAACCGTGAGTGATTGAATGTAGGCGGCGTTGGAGGTCATCTGATCCAGAGAGACGCGCCCCAAGGTCAGTATGGTGGAGGCTGGCCCAGGTGCGGTATTGGACACGCGGAAGGACGACTGAGGACAAGGCCCTTGCTTGATATAGGGACATTTAAAATGCAAGAGGAGTCTTCAACAGTGCAGAATCTCATCGAACCCATAAATGACAGGCATGGAATGGATTGGACTCGCCGTTGCTTATCGTTAACTGTACTTATCCGAGGCAAAACTATGTTTTGGATTCGTAGTTGTGGGTGCATCAAAATAGAACTTGGTAGAGCTGTCAGCCATTTGTCATTGCCACACAGGAGATCTGCTCAGGATACAACGTAAATTTGCCTTGTTCGAACTTTGGGAATCTTGACAAAGTAGATAGGACTTCATGGATGGAGATCCAAGCAAGGCCTAATACTAATATGCCGGGATTATTTTACCCTAATGCTTGCCCTCCATTTGGGCGCTACAAAATTTTGTGGAGAGGATGGGGACTTCGCAACAGAATTCCTGGAGGCGTGATCACACTCTTGATTACAACAAACTACACTTTTAAATTGAAAGATGGACGGCGGCGACGTAGCATGCGCGTCGTAATACACGCGCCATTATCCTTCCACACTGGTGCGTCAGAGGCAGCTAGCAATAAAATGAGCAGTCATCCTCCAACAGTAAAAAAATGAAATCGACGTACCTCCTGGCGTCTCCCCAGTGGTCTGCCATTGAGCGATCCAAGTATGACCCTGATATGAAACTTGCTGGCTGGCAGTATACTAGACACAGCGAGTGGGATATTCATAACGGGCACGAAGTAAGCAGTTGATGGGGGAACGCTCACAGCGGTTGAAGCATTCCAAGGTTGCGCACCACCGCAGCTCCCAGTGGTAGCCGGAGTAGTGGTCGCGGGGTCAGTACTGGCGGGACCTTTAGGTTTAGGGTCCGGAGGTGGAGGAGCATCTCCGCCCGATCCTCCGCCCCCTCCTCCACTTTTTAAAGCGGTCTTGATCTGCTTATCAAAACCGCCATTCGCTATTCCCAACCCTCATTATCAGAACCAGTCCACCCGCGGAACCAATGAAACAACGTACCTTGGGCTTGAGACGCATCCCAGAGCATAATACCCCCGAACGACGAATACTTAGTACGGGTTTCGGATGCAATTTTGCTGAGGGCATCAGCAGCAACGTATCCCGACCCCGCCGCACTGGCGGAGGAGGGTGCACCAACGTAGATCTTGACGTTCTTGTTGGGGGAGGTGGTCTTTGCCCAGTTATCCCTATAGATAGAACCAAAGTCAACTGTAGTGCCTATGGTGCGTATTGAATAGAGTGAACGCACCATGTGCCGAAGTTAAAAGAGTCGCTGCCGTAAGTTTGGACGCCACATGCATTATTGTACTGCCGGGATGTCACGTCAGCACACAGAAGGGAGATAGATTGATGAGGATGGGAACTTACGACTTTGCGCGAGAAAGAGATCACGATCCCTTGGTCAGCCTATGAATATCTTGATCATCCGTAGTACTCACACTGAAACGAACTTGTCAGAAAAATCCTCGTTGGATGGTATGGAAGATGAAGGCTTACTTGAACATAGACGGCATCAAAGTCTACTGCATCCAGAACTTGACTGAGATGCGCGTCCGGGAACACACATTGCGGCGCAGCGCTGAGATAAACTCTGATTGTATCGGGCGGTCGGTCATTTCGAGCAACGAAAAAATCCAGAACTCAAACTCACTTTCCCTTCGACCTGAGCTTCTTGACGAACGCTGCGTACCCCGCAGTGGTCCCTTGTTCGATGTCCAGGTCGATACTGGGTTCATCAATCCAGACGGTCAATCATGCGTCGAACGAAAGACGCACCCATCAAGGACAGCAGCCCCAAACGGCCTCACTTTCCCCTCTCCTCCATCCCCACCCAGGAATAGGTCCCATACTGTATCCGCAAACTTCTCTGCCTGCGCATCGCTCTCAAAGGCATTATTGCCCGTTGCGCCTCCGAGACTGAGGGTGACGAGCTTTCCCTTGGCTTGACAAGCCTTGATGTCATTTGCGAGGACTTGGCAGTTCGCGAGATTAGTTCCGGGGAAGGGATTCGTTGTGGAGCTGCATATCTACCAGGGAGTTCCATGAAAGGGAGGGAATGGTGAAGAAGGGATAACATACGCTGGACATATCGAGCTCGGGCATACCACCGGTGGAGAAGTACTTGCTTAGGAACGCGAGTGGGATTACATCGATCGTGTCGTCCTACACCCCCCCCCCAAAAAAAAAAAGGTTAAATTCTCTCTCGTTCAACCAAAATATTGTTCGTGTAAGACGTACCTGACAGAAACTAGCCAAACTGCCTGACCCCTGTCCAAAATACACTGCCAACTGCGTACCCACATCCAGTCAATCCCTATATCACTCCAGAAAACTCGTGCACGTACATTATCCGACCTCGAATTATCGAATGCCTCAACCTGTAGGAGCCCAGCTCCAAGAACGAGAGAAAGAGCTGCGACAGCTTGCGAAAGAGTAAAAAAGACCATGATGCAGTAACTTGAACTTTGAACTGTGAGGTAGGTCCTGCCTGTCGACTGCCTGAGCCGAAATCTCGTGGGTGGGGTAGCGTTCAACGCGGTTCCAAGGAAAACAAGGATATGCTTAGCCTTCTTATATCCCCACATCGGGCCGAGAACTAGGCTGGGCAGCGGCTGTGGGCGTAACACCGAGGCCGCCGAGCATGCCGGCGTACTGGGAGGGATGATAGATCATATTGGAATGACTTTCCGGGCATGAGAGGAGGATGTTGGTCATGTTGGTGGTCTAGAACACGAATGAGTGACTGATATTGATCCGTAGCTATAGGGAGGGAGGAAGAGAGGCAAGAGATTCATGAAAGAATTTTTGGTGGGAGAATTGGTTGACAAGAGTTTGGGTGAAGCTTGGACGTGATCGATGATCACATCATCCCCATCTGTTTCATTCGTTTTTGATGCACTGGCCTCCTTGTTTGAAGTTTTGCAAACCAAGGAACCATCGGCGTTGACTTGCACCCACTGAGACTTGTATCACAGTACCGCTCCTTCATTTCTTGAAAGCATCGTTCTGAGCCATTTCCCCAGTGCGATCAACGTTCACCAAGAACACGGATGTCCTCAATCGTGTGCTTTACTTTGAGTAGGGCTTTTTTGCTTGCTTTCAAATTGGTATGTCGTGTACCGCAGGCAAGCGTCTGGCAGTTACTGGCCTAAGGGACACGATGCTAATTGAAGTTGTTACAAGTGCTGCAGATTGGGCGAGTTAATAGACTGCTCTTGTGACACGACGTACACTCATTGTCGTGCCAAATTGTTTACTAACCATACCCATAGCTCTGAACATTACTCTTTCTCTCTCAGACTTGGATAAATGGCCCACCCATACCCTCATGTTTTGCATTCCAAATGGTATTCATTTCCTCATCCCGACCCTGACTCCCGGTGAAGGGCTTAACGGTCTGCATCGATTAGATCTGTGCTCCAGGCCTCGCATACACGCGATCCATTTTTTCTCAAGTGGTAATACGTCAATTGTTAACACTTGCGGAGAATAAATTTAAAGCTAATAATTGAATTTGATTTTGGTTCTCACTTTCTGAAATGATGAAAGTTCTCGTGATCCCCACTTTTCCAATGACTTCAGATATATTTAGCGCAATCTATTCCAGGCGATGCGAGCATGGCTGCAGCCACCATATTAAACTATGATTGACAGAAGAAAGCAACTAGTGAATTAAGAGCCCACGCGGCATGAAATGGCCTTCCGCAGTTCAAAGTTGCTATCTAAATCAATTACTTTATTGCGGCACTTGCGACGACAACTCTGATGCATGGCATGCGAAATCAATCTCTTTATTACAGCAGGGGCTCATCATTACAAGGATACTCGTTTGTAGTATTTTGTCTTTTAGCTTCTATGATACTCCGGTAACTAAAATTGCTGAGAGCACAAATTGTCCGCCTCATCCACCTTCACTAGACGAATAAAACGGACGACCTCCATGAAATTCATGGCCGGGATGACCTATCTAAGATTTCTGCTAGGAACAACATCCTGCCTTGTCCCTATGATCTCACTTCATGGCTTGATGATTTGTATCATAGTCATTTATTTCAGATCAGTTGATAGTCTTGTCCAAGCAACCACTTGTGAGTCAATCAGCCGTTGACTCCTTCGAGACGTTCAAACCACCCACAGCAAATTGTGGGCGACATAAGGGTTATCTCGTGGGGATGGGCCTTATGCGGAGGACTGCGTTGCTTTTTCCTCTCCTGCTTCTCCTGGCGATCTCCTGTATATATCAGCATCTCGCCCTGTTTTTCTTTCGAAATATGACGTTTTCATTAGCTACCACTTCTGCATACTTCGGACTCACTTTCAGCCACGATACCTTTGCTGCTGGAAATTCCGAGAATAACCTCATTTCCGATTATTTGTTCATTGCTTCTAGATCTCTTTCGATTGTTACAAACGCCATAACAACTTGTTAACTAATTTATCGGGGCAGGGATTGAACTCGACGTTAATTTGGACCTCTTATATAGGAGGCACTCTTGGATGTGGCAATTCACTGGTGTGAGATATAAACTCATGTGCAAAAGGCTCTGCTTCTTTTTGTGGAATCGGGCTCATTTTACTGTGTTCTCCAGGTATAATCATCACCCCTCATATCTACTTTGGATTCTACTTGTCATGACAGATAATGAACACCGCCTTATCAATCTCGTAGTTCCCTACTTCCCTAAATTGTACAATACGCCAATGGACTACGCGTAATACGTGGCGCGCATTTTCAGTGATATCTATGCCGAGGTGACCGTAAGTCTTACGACGTTTAGTCTGGGTCTCTGCCAATTCTGATTTTCCTGCTCAGGCTATATACCCCTTTGCAGTCCTAGTCCTTTTCCACGAGCTTCGGAAAGATGAGGACTGATGGTCACATTTGAAATCTCATGTGCAAGCTTAAACTGGCAAGACCACCTGCAGTTGGCCTTGTTTTGCAAGGTTTCCTATCCAAACTTGGCGAGACCAGGACATATATTCGTCGGGTGTTTTGTAAGTTTCACAATGGAAAAGGTAAAAGCCACACTACGCAAAAATACAGATAATAATCACAAAAAGACAAACGTAATCATGAGGCCCATGGTTTTACATCAGGCTGAAACGATCTGGACATCAACTGATTGGAACAGGATAAACGTTTACACCCGTGATGACACGTGGTCTGAACCTCTTGTCTTTCTCCGTCAACCACCATCATTCTTTGGGAAAATCTTGATGCTATGGCACCAATCCGCCTATATCTGGACATTCTTGACCAAATCATCGACATCCTATATGACGAAGGCGTTGGAAAGTCAAAAGATGCCTTAAAGGCATGCGCCCTTGTTGATCCAACTCGCGTTGCCAGAGTCCAGCGCCACCTCTTCTCAGAGGTAACTCTAACAGACCGAGCGTCTTGTATCAAGCTAGCCTCCGTCATCTCTCATAGTCCGTATCTCGCGACCTACGTGGACCGATTGAACATCCTTTACAATGAGACAATGCCACCCGAGAAAAGTGTCTTCCATGAAAACAACCACCTCGTATCCATCGTATCCTCCGTACACCAGCTCCAGTTTCTTTATCTCTCCCTTGGGTTCTCCCTACACAGTCTCCATAAGCCATTGCGGAAGGCGCTTCTGTCCCGATTTCGGACCGTAAAAGGCCTCCGATGTGGCGGTCTAGATGACTTCCCAATGGAATACATAATCTCATGCACTCAACTCAAAGACTTGGCCGTCAGCCTTGTAAATATGGAAGCCGATGGCCCTGCTACATTTAATACAATCCTCGCTACAGGCGATGCCACTCCCATTGATTCCAACAAGTTTCAATTAGAGTCTCTGGAGGTCAACCATATCTCCTGCCTTCTGCCTCTTTTCTCATCTTCCTCCCGCCAATGCGCACTTAAATCGCTGTATGCAATAAGCCTTTCATACTCCCGGGTTCTCGAACTTCTGTCCGATTCCCAAAACACTCTACAGAACCTGAAGATTGACGGCCTTCGCTCAAAACTACCATCCAACCGTGAGTATTCGCTCAACACACTTCATCCGAAGTGTACTAACACTCTCACGTAGCGCTTAATATCCATTTGTCCAAACTACAAACCCTTGATTTCTATGCATTCGTCTCGAAACACCCCATGGCCGCTCAGCACCGGATGTTACACTTCGTGGCATCTATTCTCGAGTACAGCAGGCCCCAGGTTTTAACAAAATTGCACTGCAGATTTGGTACTGATATGGCCGGCGCAAGGATGACAGCAGCCTCCGATGCATGGACTCGCATTGACGATACTCTCTCCCACCCGCGTCATCGGCTATTTGTGAACTTACATGTTGACTTCCGGCTTATTTATGGAGCAAGGGAGTGGGATCAGGAAGTCAAATGCTCTATTCACAAAGCTGTGTCGCAGATGCTACCAAAGCTTGGAGCAACAGAGAGGGTGAATGTCACGTCCGTGTTCACATAGGTAGTAGGCGTAAGGGTAGAGGAGGGGGACATTATTCCTCTTGTTCTCTGCATAAGGATTATTGTTACTATGATACTATATCGTTATCTATCTCCGTGCTAATACTAGCAGATGCAGCCCCAGCATGATTTGTCACGTCTGTTGTTAATGCGAACATCACATCACCCATCTGGCATTACCAGGTAGCCATACCTAGCATCCGTCGTGCTGCTTGTCGACTCATCTGGCCATACACAAAATATTCTTGTGCATCTACCTTACTCCCTACCCCTTCTCTCTGTCCCCCCGCGGTGGAGGAGAAGGCGTTCAGGTCGCAGGGATTTGTGGGCGTCAAATATCCGAAAAGTTGAGAGATAGGGAGGAGGGAAGAACACAAAAAAGGACCCCGACATATCGTCAAAATCACTACCTTTCTGTATCCCTTGATCTCTCGTCTTCCTCGTGTGCACCATCTTCTTCCTTCTTCCTTCTTCCTCCTCCCTCATCTGTGCCGACCACGACCCAGGAATTCTCCTCGTGGTGTTTTGTCTCTCAGCTTCAATTACCAGGGAGTGCAATCGGTGAGCACAAGGTCACACTCTCAATCAAGATGACTGCCTCCACAAAGTGTGTGGCGAGGACGACTCACGAACATTATTATCATCAACATTCTATGCGCTTGTTTCTGCCTTTTGACAAGCCTATGACTGTTTCCTGTGGAGGGTGAGTGAAGCGAGGATAGCGAGGATGCTTGTGCATAAGCAAAAGGGATCAATACTTGATCAGCACTGGAAACGGGCCAAGGAGACGCAAGCACACCCACTCGCGGTTTGCGATGGCTCCCACTGTGCTTACCTAGTTTGAGGATGTCGTCCAGGTCAAAGAAAGCTGGAGGGCATAGAGTGCCTGTGGAGAAAGGATTAGGAGGCAGAGTTGGAGAGCAGAGGGAGGGAAGACACAAAGGATCATGGTCTCGTCCTACTATGTTCCCTCTTCTTCCTTTTCCTTTTCCCTTCCTGGCCTCCTTCCTCTTCATCTCTTCCCTGACTGCAGTCAAGGGACTAATAGAAGTTGAAGCAGTTGATGGGAGCAGAGAGAGAGAGGTACCCTCAGTCGCTTACCTATACTATATCTCTCATTGAGCCGGGAACCAGGCTGGCAACGGGCTGTGGGGGTAACACCAAGACTGCGCAACCACGCTGGTGCACTGAGAGTGGCAAATAATCATACTAAGCTGAAATTCTGGACATGAGGGGAAGATGTCTGTTATTTTTGTGGCCTAGAATGGAGATGAGTAGGTGATATTGCTTATGTAGCTATTAGCTACAGGGAGGGGAGGAATCATGAAAGAAAAAAGGGATTTAGGTAAAGATTGATGATCTACATAATTTGATCCCCATTTGTTTCATTCCCAAAGTTGTCATGATCCTCCTGTTGAAGCTGTGCAAATGTAGGGTAGGTCGTCATCTTGCAGCCATTTCTTCTGGACCTTTCCCGAGTGCGAAAGCGATATCGACATTCAACAAGGACTCGAATATCCTGATATAGCTTGTCTGTATCATTCGGTGCAAGGCTTCTCACATGCTTTCATATTGGTATGGCACAGGACCGCAGTTAGGCGTCTGACGGTAGTTACTGGAGATGACAAGGCTATTCAAATTTTTGTAATTTTGCACGCTGGGCGATTTAATAATCTTCTCTTGTGACACGACATACGTACGATTTTTTGCCTCGAGTTGTTTAGTGCCCATGCATACAGGACACACGCTGTAAGCTTCTTCTCCCTCCATCTCTCGATATCTCTCACACTCTCTCATACTTGGATAGATGACCCACGTTAATCCACACGTTCCAAGCTAAATGGTATTCATTCCAATATCAAAGCCGGTCCCGACTTCCGGCATCGACGAATATGGTCAAGGGTGCCTTCATAGCACATAATTTATGGATTAGACCCCACAGCAGTGACATGAAGTGCTCTAGACATTTATATCTGTGTTACAAGCCTCTTATAAAAGTGATTTATTTCATTCAGGCGTAGTTGTAAGTGCTATTTCAATTCCCAGCAGTCATGAATAATGAAGCTAATCGGCCATGGCCATATATGCTTCTCTTGGTATCGCTCTCCACGTACACCAAGTTTGCAGGGATTAAGCTGGACTTGGAATACAGTGGAGCAACACAGCGTACAATAGACACGATACGGCATCAGTGCTGTGCCGGATGTGATTCAATAAGTCGACGGACAGTGTGAACTTTGCCCTTCAGTCTTCTTACCTATCGATCCCTCCACAACTCTCACTTTAGATGATCGTCGCACTCACTCTAGGCCAAGTTTTAACCTTGAAGGTTACGGGACAGTTTGACAATCTCGTACCTGCCTCGTCGTGCAGCGACAGGAATATTTCAGAAATCATCTGGAGCTGTCTTACCACAATCTTCGCATGTACGTGGATTGCTATGCACCCCAATATCACGGAACGTGGAGAGCGACCTCTTGTGCGCCGCCTCAAGCTTTTTGTGATAGCGTTAATTGCTCCTGAATTAATCGTCTTATGGTCATTCCGACAATGGGTCTCTTCGCGTAAATTAGCCCATGAATTTGAAGGTAAATATATTCAATAGAGAGCGTGTTTGATAACTCATGATTGCATTTCCAAGATTATGGATGGACCCAGACACATGGTTTCTTCGCCATCATGGGCGGCTTTCAAATCTGCGACTCTGACGGCACACGTTTCCCCATAGTCAACACTACTCAACTCAAATACTTGCTAGATGCAAAGCAGATCACTATATCCAAAGAGGAAATAATGGACCGAAGTAAAGGAGACATTTTGTCAAAGGGCATAGTCCTTCTCCAGGTCTCTTGGTTTATTCTCCACGCACTTGCACGTGTAATTCAGCATCTTCCCATCACCCATCTTGAACTTTCCACGATCGCTTTCGCCAGCGTGAATTTTATGATCTACTTCTGTTGGTGGAACAAGCCCTATGACATCCAGTTCCCAATTATCCTCCACATACCCTCTCAAAGGACTAGCGAACACACGGTCCATAACCTCCGAGCCCGAGTACCCCAGGAATATCGATCAGACAATAATCCTCTTGGGGTACTTGATGAAAGTCGTTCCTCCTCGGCATCTTATCACAATTTTGAAACTGTAGAAACTGGTTGCACTACTCCACCCAACATCTCATCTCACAGATTCGATGGCTCACTACCCCGCACTTCCGCATTGTCCGCAAGGAAGGGAGGTCTTCGAGCTTATATCCGTCAGGTGTGTTCAGAGGCTGCACTTACACTCTGGTCAAAACTCTCAAAGACCTGGACGAGATTTGAACGTTTTTCCAGCATCTATCTCACATGGGCCGTGGGAATACTCAACCGTCTTCAGGAAGAGCAAAATTCTCTCGGATTGTTGACACGCAGAGAACATTGCGCTGCAGGAGTACTTGCATGTGTGTTTGCAATGGCATTTGGGGCCACACACTGCGTGGCTTGGCATTTTGATTTCCCTATCAATGTCGAAGCATGGCTATGGCGCGTGTCATCCATCGGAATAGTTTTTCTTCCAACAAGTGGCGTGCTTTTGGGGCTCACTCATCGTCTGGTTCAGCCTCATGATTATAGTTCAATGAGGCCACTTATTCCAAATAATTTTCGAGAAGTTGTTTACATGATTGCATACTGCCTGACGGTGCTCGCTATCGCACTTTACCCGTTGGCCCGTCTGCTTCTTCTTGTGCAGATGTTTGTGCTTTTGAGAAGCCCAAGTCCAGGAATATATACAGACGTTGATTGGGCATCTTATGTACCCCATTTCTGATAGTATAAATGCATTATTATGTACAGGTAACGAGTTCCTTAAATTGAATTTGCAATTGAGTTAAATCCCACCCAGAATTCACAATTTTGGGGACAAGGAGTAAGCTTGGGCTTGGAGAACCCGGCATCTTGGAAGTTATCATCTTGATGACTTCCCAATGGAATAGATGATTCGTTGCACTCCACTCTACACTACTACCACTTTAAGCGATATCACTTGCATCGATTCCAAAAGAGCTTCAGCCGGAGTCTCTGGAGGTTAACCATAAATACGGTGGAAGGATCACAGCAGCGGTCAATGCATGGGGTCACCTTGACAACTCACTTGCACCCACGTCATTAGCACTCTGTGAACCTGAAAGTTTACTTCCAGCTTATTTACGGGGAAAATAAATCAGGACTGCAAATGCTTTATTCACAGAGCTGTTTTACAATGCTCGTAAAGCTTGGAGGAACGGGAAAGGGTGATTGTCATGTGTTCACATAGGGTTCTGCCACTGATCTTATCGAGATCAAGATCAAGACACCACTACCAAAATTGTCACGCATTTAGGGCTTTCATGCTCACTGACGATTATGGTAGCCTGTACTGGATTGCTGTTCGCATGGCAGTAGCTTTCCATTCCACACTCTGCTCAGTCATTTGATTCTGGATGTGGATACAGAAGCTCGTTCGCTTCAGACTTGCCTCTTAGTTCAAAAGTGCTGAGCAATCCCCGCATACAGTTTCTATCGTCTATTCCGAAGTTGTCGCTGCGGCCTTCATAACACATTGCAAGCTATGCGAGTCCTTAGACTTATTGGGATTAGATTGACTACCTGTAATCATATCACATTGCCCAGTCTAACTAAATCCACGAGGCCGCTTCTCAACGTAGATGGTCTAGACTGAAGGAGAAAGGTTTCTCACAGGCTGGTGCTTGCAAGTCTCATATCAAGTTACATGAAACAACCTTCCTCGGGCCCCCACTTTTATAGGGATGTTCAGCCCAGAAGAAAGAGAGACACTCCAGGAGGCTGGCTTGTGAATGAACAGCTATATTGTCTCACTTGCAAGCACAACTCTGATGTATGGTAAGAGGCATCGTGTTCTACATTTGTTTAACGCACTGAAGCGGCGACCCAGGAATTCTCATAGTGCTGTCTTGCCTTTTAGCTCAATAATCAGGCAAGTACATTCGTGAGCAATGGCCACACCCTGAATCATCTACCATAGTCATAAGAACCAACGGCCGCCACAAAGTTCATGGCAATTATGACCTTTACAGCATTCTTGCTTGGAACAGTCTATTGGATTTTGCAAATGATATACTCATTTGGTTTGATTCGCCACATCTTCCACACAGAAAATGGAGTTCCCTTTGACATGGCATGGCTGGACTATGGGGACTATGCACCTCTCATTCCATTGAGGATGATAGTGTGGTCCAGGCTACTGGTTGTAAGCCAATCAACCATTTTATTCCTTGCTGTTGTTCAAACCGCCGACAGCAAATCCCGGCCGATGCTATCATCATCTGGCAGGGGTGGGTAATATGCGGAGGAAGAGAAAAGATTTTTCTACTCATATGCCTCCTGGCGACGTTCTGTATGTACTTATCAAGATATATTTTTATCCCCTCAGATCTGATGTTCAATTCAGGTGCCACTATTGCATACTTTGCGCTCACAATCACCCACAATGGATTTGTTGCCTACGACACCTCAACCAATCTCACTTGAAATTATTTGTACATTGCTTCTTGTGCTCTTTCGGTTGCTACAAGTGGAATAACGACACTCCTCATTGGCCTTTTGACTTGGTAACAGCACTGCGAAGCTAAACATTACATTTGACGTTAATATAGCGTTCTTTTGCAGGAGACACTCTCAGATATGGAAGTTCATTGGTGTTGTGTTATGCTCAGAAGGCTCCCCTCCTTCTTGTGGAATCAGGCTCGCTGTACTGTGCCCTATAGGTATATTCACCGCATCGCATATCTACTTCTGATACTCAACACTATGGCAGATAATGAAGGCTGTCATTGACAATCTCCTCATTGAATCCGGTACGCCTCTCGACTATGCCGCCTCCGCTTTCTGCGATTTCCACATTGAGCTGCATGTGAGTCTTTTGATTGTTGTCTAAGCCTGTACTAACTACGATTGCCCGGTCAAGGCTATGTACCCAATGGTTGTCCTAGTCCTTGTCCATGAACTTCAGGAAGTTTAGGATGACTGACACTCAGCTTTGAAATCTCACTTTAACGCTTGATCCGACAAATGCTCACACGCCGGAAGGTGTCTTCTAGTCAGGGGCAAGGACAGATGTACTTTAAGAGAGCCTGGTGTAATTAGAGTCAGCGGTGTGTAAGAAAAGAGTTGTACTGTTACCGTACAAATATGCATATGATCAGTTTTCTAGCACTGGAAGTGACCAACGGCAATTGACTAATACGAAATGTTGGGATAGACATAACGTTGGCAAGTTGCATATTGTGCTCGGCTGTGTCAAGGTTTAAAAGACAGTTTACGGAAAAAATACTTGTATTAGGCACGGCTGTGCTATATGGAAGTTTGGTTGTATAGAATACACTGCTATCAAGTTACAGCAGATGGTCCTAATCACCATTCTTTCAAGGTCAGAGGTATCAACAACCAAAGTTCAAGTCATTGCAAACACTACCTCCACCACTCCGCTATCGGATGCCCCTCCTTGCACGGCCTGCCGATGGACCCGACTGCATTTGGCCGACATACAGGCTTGATTATATTCCAAGTTCGGGGTAATTGCAATGAGGAAGGCATGCAAGAAGCAGAGCTGGACAGAGTGGAGGTGCGTGCAGCTGATGAGGTGGAAGTTTGTGGTAGTAGGCAAGGGAGGGAGGGGAGGAGAGTAAGTGGTAAGGGGAGGAGGTGCGTGAGAGTAGATAGTAGGCATAGGGGAGGAGGGTGGAATCTTCATATCTTCATACTCTGCGCGAGGGTGCTGGAGCGCATGAAGGAGGAGGATGTGGGTGTGGGGAAGGATGTAAGAGTGGGCTTTGTGGTGGTGGGTGTGATTTTGTGATTCGTTGTAAGTAAGGGGGGGAGGGGGGTGGAGGTGGAGGTAGGATGCCCCTGCAAGCGATGATGTGGTTTGTCGTACACTCGGAGGCACAGGCATGGTTCAATGCCACATTTATGCTCGACCAAAAACTTAATAACGGCACCCACCACCGGCCCATACCCCACATGCTGTGCTACTCTCGTCTAGATTCTTTGCCCTCCTCTGTTCTCATCTGCCCTTGGTGATTGGCACAGGCCTTGCTGTCGAGGCACTAGGGGAAGTAGTCAGTGGGGGGTTGAGAGGGATATGCCCAGTCTCTTGCTTAACCTTTCATTGGGCAGCGGGCTGTGGGTGTAACACAAAAGCCACTAAACATGCCGGTGCACTCGTTATGGAGAAGGATTTATGAAAAGAATGTTGGATGCAACAGATACAGTTCTACGAGGCTGGAATTCCAAATAGGTGGTCAGCTCCGCTTCCCAAGGTCACTAGGTCATTGTGTCTGTCTGTTTGGCAGATTCCCAATTGAGGCTGTTCCTAGATATTATTTATGTCCTGCGCCATCACCGCTTGACAGTAGCCGCTCGCCATGAGAAGACAGGTTCAACCTCCCTCGCATCATCTACAATGGAATCGCATCCTTTGTGGCTTATAGCATCATTGAGGAAGTCCATCACATCTTTCTCCGTAATTGCATCCACATCCTCTACGTATATACTCTTGCCCGAGTGCGAAAGCGGTAATGACAGTGGACTCGGATATCCATCGATCGACTGTTTCATTTGGTGCAAGGCTTCTTGCATGCTCTCAAACCTACCTAGATTTCTGACAATGGCAGCTGAAGACAATATAAATATTCAAGGTTTGTAAATGTGACACGCTGGACGATTCAATAATCTGCTTTTGTTGTACAACGTGTATTTTTTTGCTTCGAATTGTTAACTGTACATGCGCACACGCTATATGCTTGTTCTTCCTTCCTCCCTCTCTCCTCTCCCTCATCCTGGCATAGATGATCTGCATTTATCAGCATACTTTCCATTTCAATGTTCATTCCCGGTTCTGATTCCTGGGTGGACCTTAAGATAAATATGGTTACATACTTTATGAATTGAATTCAGGCAGTGACAAGATGACTCCAGACACAGAGAGAACATTTCACTACAGGAGCCATGCTTGTGTGTTTGCAATGGCAATGGGGACCACACACTGTGTGGTGTGGCATTGTGGTTTCCTAATCAATACTGATGCACAGCTGTGGCCGGGAGTGTTTCTCCCCATAAGTAGCATACTTGTGTAATTTGCTCATCAGATGTCTGTGCTGTTGAGGAACCCAATCCCAGGCCTACCTACTACCATGGACTGGGTTTCTTACATGCCCCATTGTGTGATATGAATGTATTGGTACATACAACGTGTAAGGTGTAATGATATTCTAATTTCTTATATCGAATCTTCAAATGAGTTTTCGTCCTGCTCGGGACTTCCCACTTTTTGAGATAGAATTAGGACCACCATCGGGCACATAGCCTGGGCGGAGAAATTAGAACTGTTGCAGACTCAGAATATCAAAACCCACAGTAAGAGCTGTGTAGAACTCTCGATAGGCAAGTATTACATATTCCATGCGCGTCCCGTACTCGACAAGGAAATTGATGAAGACGATGCTCATTATCTGCTGAGGTATTCAGAATGGGGAATACGTGAGAGGCAATGTATATACCTGCAGAACACAGAACAACACTCCAGATACCCCGAGAAGAAGTAGAACTTTTTGAGCGCGAGATTTCCGTCGCCTACCGCTAAATTTCCACATCTGATAGGAAAATTCGTGATTCAGAAGCTTTTGCTTCTCCTTGGTGGAATCTGGATCGTTGTTGAGTATATCCTCTGTCTCTTATCCACTTGTTATCCTAAACGCCCCAGTGAATGGTAAACACCATCCCAGCCAATCACCTCGTTCTTTAAAGCGGGTATGACATCGACTACACGGCGCGCATTTCTACTAATTAATGTTAGTTCTATGATATTAACCTGAGTCTGTACTAGCTCTGATTGCCCGTTCTAGGCTATGCGACCAATGGTAGACTTGGGCGCTTTCCATACGTCCGAAGCCATCAAGACAGCAAAAGGGGAACGATGAAGGCCAACGCTATACTTTTACAACTGGAGGAAAGGGACAGGGGAGATCAAACGGATGAGTATAGATGTGTGTTGACAAAAAATACCTACCTATATCTGACATCTATTCGTCTTCCCCAAGCCCACCTCCACCGGTATCTCACGAGATGCTCCATGCGCCGCTCGCCTTGCTTTTGATGGTTTTCTGTTCAAGGAGGGAAAGGGGAGTAGGACATATACTGATAGAAGTCCAGGTTGTGTCAGCACTGGAAGTGATCAACGAGAGAGAGGCAATTAACTCTTGCGAAAAGTTGAGAGACATGGAATGCTGGCAAGTTGCATGTTATTATTCGGATGGATCGAGGTTTGAAACTCAAATGATACGAAAAATACATGCAATAGGCACTACAGTATCGAAAATCCACTGGTATAGAATACACTGTTAATAAATTAAAGCCAATGGCCCTGATTGTAATTCTTTCACAATCAGAGGTGTCGTGGATCAGAGTCAAAGCCATTGCACACCACTTACGCCACTCCGCTATCGCATCCCCCGCTCAACGATGCTCCATACTGCGTTCACTACTCGCCGATGGCCCCCACTGCACTTTCCTATAGGCTCATCACTACGCATCTTGTGCCTTCCCCAAAGTCCTCCAACTCCCCAATTCGAAAAAACCCGGCAGCCTGTCCCATACCTCCTCCCGCCCCTTCTCATGCCTCTCTCTACACCCGCCAACGCACTCTTTACAAACGCCCAACCTCTCCCACCTTTCCCATCTCCTGAGCGGTTCCGGGCCCTTCCCACTCGCACTTAACATCGCCCACTCCACCAATGGGCCCCTACTTCTCGCACAATTGTCAGGCTGTTTACATCTCGGGGCAGGGGCAAATGTGATGAGGAAGGCGTGCGAGAGGGACAGCTGGGCGGAGTGGAGGTGCGTGCGGCCGACGAGGAGAAGGGTTTTGTGGTAAAAAGAGAGGGAAGAGGGAGAGGAGGAGAGGAAGCGCCGAGGGGACGAGGTGCGTGCGAGGAGATAGTAGGCGTAGGGGAGAAGGAGGGGGACGTTGGTGCTCTGTGCGAGGGTGATGAGGCGCATGAGGGAGGAGGACTTGGGCGTCGGGAATGTGGGTGCGGAGGATGGCTTGGATTTGTGTTTGTCGCGGTGGTGTGTGTGATTATGTGTAGAGAGATGATTTTGGTGCTGCTGGTGATGGTGTCCGGAGGTAGAATGCCGCCGCGACCGATGGTGGTGGGCGTTCGTCGTCGTCGTAGACGTCGGGGGTGCAGTTACCGGCACGGGCACGTTCAGCGTCACATTCGAGCTCGACGCGGCAGCCAACGAGAAGGTCACCGCGTCCATTACTGGTAACCCGGCGTACGCCGTACTGCTCGTCGTCTGTCCATGCGTACCATATCCCTGTCCCTCTGCCTCACTCTCCGTCCCTCCTCTCCGTGCCCCCTTCTTCCTCCCCAGCCCTTTCCCTTCCCTGCCATCTCTCTCTACTTCTCCCCCAGCCCTCCCAAGCGCCTCGAAATCCTCCCATCGCATGGGCACCCTCTCACCCAGGAGCGCTATGCACCTCTTCCGTAACGCGGGGATGAGGTACTTCGTTGAGAGCCGTAAGATCCCTGAGATAAAGGCGAGGAGGTCGTCCAGGTCACAGAGCGGTGGAAGGGCGTCGAAATGCCTGCGGTGTGGAGAAGGGGACTTTCTCTAGTTGATCGATGCAATGGGGAGGAAAGGAAACCTACGAAGGATGATAGATCGCCCCCAACAGGTCCTCGAAATCCTTCGCGCTATCGTCCGAGAGCACAACAACTCTACACCCCTCGATCGTCTCGTCCTCCTCTACGCCCCCTCCCTCCTTTTCCTTTTCCTCACCTCCCTCTTCATCAGTGGCCAGCACAAGCGTTGCGATCGACGCCGTGGTAGCCGGTGGTGGTGGAGGCAACATAAACAAATCCCTGAACACCTCTGAATGGTGCGTCAATATCGTCTGATGCACCCGAAAAAGCGTGTCCTCCACGCTCAGCACGATCGAGCCGTCGTGTAGCCAGAAGTCCGAGTGCCTTACTTTCTTTGTGGCGGTTAAGATGCTGGTTATTGTGCTGGAACTGCTTGGGATGGCTGAGGTAACCGCAGAGTCCTGCATATCTGAGGCGTCGTTTTCGTAATCGTGATGATACTGCTCTGTATCTGACGAGCAAATTGAATTAGTGAATCGATCATGCATGGAAGCGAAAAGACTTCTAGACACCTTGGGGCCTTGTAATGGATGTCAGTAAGTTATCGATGGTGCGGGATTGGCCTGGGTGTCGATTGGGTTTTGCGTTCACAGCGTTGTATCTGACAAGGGAAACGAATCAGCAAAAGATGAATGGAAAATACTTCCAGCGCACACACTCTGAGCCTCCAGCTCTTCCTTGTCGTCCTAAATATCGATGAATGAAGGGGTGTCTCTGCGAATGAGCCGTGTGAACTGTCAAAAGAACGAGGGATGAGCGCCCAAGGACAAAAAATACACGAAAATCATACGCACATTCTTCCTCGAAAGCCAATCGATATCCCAACTCTAATCCCGACAACCCTTCACTGACAGCTAGTTCTCAACGTCAACACGTCGGGTCCAAAGCAAGAGACCCAACACCTCCCAAACAAACCCTCTTCAGCACTGTGGCCCGATGAGTTGAACGGAAAAAAACGTGCCCGTCGGATGAATGGAGGTCAGGTCACAAGCCCAAGTCGAGTTGAGGCAGGAAACAAGAACAGGGCTAATTGTGATGATTGGAACTGGGGGCCCGATCAACCCGATCACATCAGAGAACCAAAGAACAAAGATGGAGATGTGGCTATGCAGAGGGGTTGCCGGCCCGAAGGGGCGTGCTGCCTTTTGAACTTTTTCACCACTTCGAGAACAAGATATCGCGCTACCTCTGAGCCTCAGATAAACAGAGACTTTACATAACCGTAACGAAGATTTGAACTGTGACTCACGGATATCTCATTACTCCATGCCTCGTCACGATGGAGCTATATTTGCTACCACTGTCTCTCTTGTGAATTTTGAAATCTGCTCCGGAATGGAAGCAAGCATAAACGTAAACGCGTAAGCCCTTGTGGACAATAGGAACCCACCAAAACACGGGCCGGAAGTAATCTACTGGGAGTCGAACGCAAGCCCCGACTCGCGTGCAAGCTCTCTCGAGCACGAGCAATGGTCTAAACCTAGGAAGACATGCCTGCTCTCTAAACAGATCATTAAACCCGGTCACCGCCATTCCGACCTCAAGATTGAAATTTTCTATAAAGGCTCCTGCAGCCATTAGCCTACCATGACCACAAACTCTAATCCTTGTGTGCCACTTGTCGCAATGGGAAAGGACTCGGAGGCATACTGGGAAGGCTATCAAGTTCTGATGCTATATGAAGCCGAAAGAGTTTTGTTCCTACATACATATTCCACATGCCTACGCCACGCTATCTATCCATACGTCTTTCTGCTCCAAGTTCCAACACAGACTTCTTCTTAAGCTAGGGCAGAACAAATCGACGATTGGCTTATAATCTCAGGAAGTACCTACTTGAGCCGTTCTCGTCATCTTAAAAGAAAAGAAAAAAAAAAACTTGAGAAGTAGTAATTCCTATCTCACAATCTAAGGGTCATCCGCGTATGAGTTCTCCTGACCACGAGCAACCGGTATCCTATAAAGAAACTAACGAAACATTGCTTCCTTATGAGTCGTGGTTGGCAGGCAGGGAGTCGACTCTCGCAGAAATACATTAATCAAGTACTGGCCACGCGCGTGGAGCTCCCTGCGTGTCCACCACGCGCAAACTCACTGGCCACCGTTTCGAGCTTACGGCAGCATAATCACAACTAGAAGCACAATTTTGGCCTCGACTTGCCTTACAAACAAACGAATAGTTACTTTTATCCCAGAACAGGGGTTAACAGCAATCGTTAAAATTTGGACGCCTCGTCTCACCGATCAAGCCCCTACCACGATCTCTCTCGGGCTAGTTACAGTCCTGAGCTCGAATGAAAACAGCATCCGCACCTTGAACATAATGTCGTCATCAACATGTGGAGGCCTCGTGTACCATATGTGCCATACATATACAACCAAAGATGTCCTTTGCCGGATGTAATGACTCGATCGACGTCACAAGCATGAGGCATTATGGCCTCGAGGCCTTGATTTCTTGTGGATACGGTCACCTAATTCAGCGTACATCCTTTCAAACATCGCCAATGTGGCGTCTAACTAGTTTTTGTAAGTCAGTTATAAGAGAAACATAGAGGGTCAGGACTGTTGTTGGTGAGGGCTATTTATGAGGAGTCCGCACAGAGTGGTAGCGCCTATATTCCAACTTGAAATAGCATCAGGTCTGATGACGAGTGGTGCTGTGAGCACGTCAATAGAGAAGCCGATAAGCTAGTGACTCCACCGATCGACAGTGGTGTGTGAGCGTCTAACTGTCTTCCGTTTTGGTATAAAGGTTGGCAGACCACAACCATAAGGTCTATCAAGCTTTGCAGAACATCATTATTTCCTCATACCGACTGGGAACTCTTTTCATAACTCTCAATCAAGTCCGAACAATCCAGTCCAATAATATTCTTTTCAGTATGCCATGGTGAGTCCCACTTATCGAATCATCATCTAGGCACCATACTGACGATGATTAGCCCTCGATCAAACGGAAACGGTAGTCGTCATCGTCTCAATCAGGACTGTGTGGCACAGGGTCACGCAGTGTACTGTCCGGTGCACAATATCTTGTTCGAGGCCATGAGCGGATGTGCGACTTGCTCCGCTACGGCAAAGCGCCGTGAGGAAAGCAGGAAAGCTGTTGAAGCCTTGAAGAGGGCGCAGGCAAAGAGAAAGTGATATTTTGGGGAGGTTCAATATACTGCACCAAATGCTATGAAGATTTGCACGACCAGAGGGAGATAGTGGGGCGACTTGAAATCATGTAATGACCTCGTGGTGCATCCTTTACCCACACATCCAGTCATTCAGATGCGCAAAAGGAAGTAATATCACCGAGTGAAGGATGAGGCATATATAGAATAGGTAACCAAGAGAGGCCTTTATTGAAAGGAATGGCGCCCAATGACGAAAACTGTTGGAGTGGTTAGTACATCGAGGTCAGAATATGCTGGAATTGATCTGAATATGAACAAATTCAACGATCACATAAACTTTAGAAACATGTCTTTAAAGAATCTCACACAAGGTGTGAGTCCCTGTGCATCACTTTCACCCGCTCGAGAATCCACGAGAAACATAATAAAGGAGAGCCCAGGACGGAAAATTGATGATGTTGAAGCATCAGCGCCAACCATGGACAGTAGGCCTATTACAGACACAGCTGCAAGAAATGCAGCACGCGCAGTTGAGGTGAACGACATGGTGGTTGGAGATAAAAGTCCGTGGGAGAAAGTGGTGGGTCATCAATATCAAATACAGATCAATCCTTAAACGTGTTTACGCCACATTTGGTGAACCTTCTGAGCTGCTTCTGATAACCTGCAAGCTCGTGCTCTTTTAAAAATTGCACACCCTTTGATGCTCTACTTTTCATTCCAGCTCACCTGGTGTCGGCCATGTAACCCAATACTCCACATGCACCGGTGAGATGGCCGAGCG
>JABCKO010000056.1:0-37272 GCA_018855915.1 Tephrocybe sp. NHM501043
CGGATACCGCTGGATTCCGAATATAACTATCCCCTTCATCACCCCTGCAGCAAAAGCGATCCCTCGTCCTCGTTACTTCTTGTAGCTTCATCACCTTTTTTTTTTTTTCTTTTTTTTTTTTTTTTTTTTTTTTACTTTTGTCGCCAGGATAAGCCAGGACATGTATCGAGGTTCTATTGAGCCGTAACCTCATTTGCCTGTCGTTTACGGTTGGTCGTTGCTTTTTTCTGCAGAATCTTCTATGACGACACCTTCGAGTTTTTTTTTTGGTCAGCTCCAGGCTCGCTTGTCATCTATCTCCTCTGGCAGCCGTCTACAAGCTGCAAGGGGAGTTGGGAGAAAATAACATATATGTACCTGATTTAGAGCTCGTTGCAAATTCTTGGAAAATTGCCTCAATCACACACGAGGCTCGCAAGGTGCCTGCATTTGGCTAAGTGCCGGTTACCGCCAGGCCCCAGCAGGTCCCCTCACAAATGTCCAACCCGCCAGGCAAAAAAAAAGCCATTCGTCGTCAATAGGAAATTCTAATCTCCCCATCCCAATCCTCTGCCTGCATACCCGGCACCGGACCGCGTCAAGACCGCGTTGTTGTTGAGATTTCTAGGCAACCAGAAAACCAGATCTTCTCAGTACAGTAGCTCCAGCGTCCAGGCACGCAATGATTCTCCACAACGCAGGTGACTCCAGTTCGATGCCATCGTCGCTTGATGCCTCATGGTCCGGAACAAATGTCGTATGAACACTGCTTGATCCGGGTAGAGATGGTCAAGTTTGGCAACGCCCCCCGCAAACTTGTAATCATTCTACGGGACATCACTCCATGACTCCATAAGATCACATCTCAGTCAGATATCTAGGGGTTCGACGGATATCTTCGGATACCGGTTTGCATCAAGCCCAGTCAGTATACAGGCCGTGAGTGCGCAGGAAGAATGAGGCGACAAGATGGAACGGATCATTCATTTATGTGTGTGTCGCAAAGTGCAAAGTGCCGCATTGGTGAAAAACATTAAGCCCGGCCCCGGCCCCGACGCAATCTGGCCAAAACTCTAGGTAGAATGATGCCCTAAATGATTATCCCGTCCCTTAAAAGCCCCCACAATGACACTTTGTGGGTGCTGAGCACAGATACACGGTCCGATGGTCCGGCTCCGCGTCACTGACTTCACTTGGTGCCACTTTTGTTTTCCCTGCATGCAATGCAGCGGCAGGTCAGGGCATGTAAATACATCATAGCATTAGGACCCTACCAACGGGATGCGGGCTGCTCCCCAAAGAATTTTGAGCCTCTGATTGCTCGGATTGTAGCATATCCATCGCATTACTGAAACACCGTGTCTGTGTGTGTGTGTGAGGGCAGATATAGTAGATAACGCGTGGTATAATGTAGCATTTAAATAATTGGGAGGTACAGTACACCATACAAGCAGCCATTCAATAGGACGGAAGTCGAGTTCCGGGAGTAGGATAAAGGGGGGTGGGTATGTGATGTGGACGGGACGGAGAGCGTCGGGAAGGGCGCACGAGGAAACCATTAAGATGCAATGGGGGGGAGAGGTAGCGTATGAGATGGATGGATGCTCGAGTCGTGGAGGAAGTAGATGGATGATGCGACGAGTTTGAGAACGAGTGCGGGGAATGGGCAGTGGGATAGATATGTGGTGCTGTTGATACAATCATAGGATGTATGCATCTATGAGACGACTGTGCGTTGAAGGAAAAAGGGGGACCATAAGAATGACATGAACACGCCCGGAACCCAGGTATAGGGACAATAGAAATTTTGAGACGACGAGGAGGGAGGGGAGGTGTGAAGCGGAATATAATTGTGCAGCAATGTCCAATCATGAAAGCGTGGCGAAGAGAGAAGGGTGGGGGAGGGGGGATACGTGTATGAAAAGCCGTGGCGGGTCGTGAATGCATATACATCGAAGTTCAAACCCAGAATTAAAAAAACATGAAGGAGAAGAGAGTGTTTTTTTGTTTACAGATCCATCCGTTGAAAGACATGGTATCGTTACAGGAGCGGCGGCTCGTTGAGAACAGGCCTACGCCTTTTCGCCGTCCTTTGAAGGAACATAGTCCTTGTGCACACGCATGTGCTGTCCGAGATTGTCGTGGCGGCTGAAATCCTTGCCACACCCAGGATACGGGCACCGATGAGCTGCGAAAAAGCAATCCCACTCAATTACACGTTCTCAAGACTCGAAAGAGAAAAAAAAAACGGGACTAACGTTTTTCGTATGTATGTATACTCCTGATATGTCTCTTGAGGTGCTCTCCTCTCGCGAAGAGCTTTCCACATCCATCGACATCACACGTATATGTCCTCATACCCTTCGCCACCGCGCCCTTCTTCCTGCCCTTCGCCGGCACCGGCACGGGTGAGTTCTCCTCGTCCTGGAAGTCCTCCATGGTAGGCACACGCCTACCGCGAGACTTTTTAGTGAGATTGGGGACGGGGACGGGGATGGGAAGCGTTGTGGTAGGACGGCTTCTGCGTCGAGGGATGCTGCCGCCTGCTGAGACGGATGAATAAGTCTCAGATGCGGATGGGGACACGGAGGTGTGCGAGTAGGAGCGGCGGGGACGCGGTGGCTGAGAGGAGGTCAAGGACGACGCGGTGTAATGATCCTGATGGGAGTGCGGGTGTCCTGCACTGGCAGCGGAGATAAGGTCGTCCATGTATCCCTCTGTGGTGGTAGGAGAGGTAGAGTAGGAGGCTGGGTACGGGTTGTACCTCGTCGAGCGCAGGCTACGCGGCGACCCCGTGTGCGGGTAGGACGACGAGACTCGCCTTCGCGTGTGGCGGACGACGAACTCTGGGTCACGCATATCGTCATCCTCGCTCTCCACATCGTCGTCATCGTCGTCGTTCTCGCAGTCCTCCTCCTCAAGAGGCTCAACCTCGTGCTCGGGGCTCTCGCCACGCCGGTGTGGCGGCGGCGGGGGGTACCCCGCCGACGCGTACGCAGACTCTAGATCGTCTTCCCCGTCCGCATCTGCGTCGGCGTCGGCATCAGCATCGTCGTAGTCAGCCATAGGACTATCGACCGCCCGCTCACCTGCCGCATCCCCGTCCCCAGCGGCGTACTCCGTCTCATAATGCTCCTCCTCAGAGCGCATCTGCCCGTGTGCATGCTGCTGAGCGTGTGCGAGCGCCTCCCAGTGGTCGTTATCCTGCTCGCTCTCCTCGGACTCGGCGAACTCGGACTTATCGACCGGGAGGCCGGTGACGAACTGGGGGTCGCAGACGTCCCCGAAGCTGGCCTCGAACATGGTCGCCTGGTCGAACTCGCCAACTGTGTCCGCACTATACCCCATGTCGGCTGGGGGTGTGTCGAAGACGTGATCGTGATGGGTTGTTACGGTGATCGTGGGCTCAGTTGGGGTGAGGTCGGCAGGATGCATGGAGAACGATGACCGGTGGCGATGTTGTTCGTGTTGGGGCGATGGCCGGTAGTAGGACGAGGAGGAAGAGGGCTGTGGAGCGGCGGGGATGTGTTGTGAGTGAGTGGGAATTGCGGTCTTAGGTGGGGAGGCAGAGAGGTCGAAAATGTGCCGTTGGCGGGGGCCATTGTGTTGTGCATTGTACGGATCGAGAGTGGAGTACATCTCGACCTCCTCCTGCTTGATTCGGACACTGTTGTTTGACGGGTGATGTGCGGAGTACTCGGATATGGAGCGTTGCAGTGTCGAGGAGTCACCCTGGAGAGAAGAGGGATACCCAGCGTGTGCCATAGTGCCCGAATGGGAGTGCGTATGTGTATACGCAGGGGGATACGGAGCCCGAGGCTGATGCGAGGTTGTCGGGCTGGCGCGCCATTTGTCAACCTCGACATGGAAGTAGTGATCTTGATAGTGCTGTTGGGGACGATGTGATTGCTGTAGTGGGTGTGGTGAGTGGCTGGCGAGAGAAGGGGAGTGGGGAGGCGGCACGGCGATAGGGATAGGCGAGTGTACGATGGTTGGGGAATGCTGTCGTTGTTGATGGAACGAGGACGGGGATGTCGATGGAATATATAGAGCCAGATTCTTGAGGCGCTCTACTTCAGTTGACAGTTCCTCTGACGGCACAGGACGGTATGCAGCGTGGGGGAACTGCTGCTGAGAATGGTGGAACGAAGACGGGGGCGGAGGAGGCTGCCTTTTGGTGGCGGTCGTGCCACTGGGGGCGTCGGGGGACCAAGTCATCAAGCCCAAATCAAAGACCTGGGGCGGGACATAGCTTAGGTCATTGTACATGGGCAATGAGCTGGGCTGGGGAGCATAGGCAGCAGAGTAGTCATCGACATCGAAGGGCTCGGACAGAGGACTGTGGTTGGGGAAAGAAGCACTGGAGCCAGACGAGAAGGGGGACGGGGCGGAGCAGGCGGTGTAGGTAGGGCTAATGGGGTCGGGCATGTTCTGGGCGTAGAGAGCACGGGGGACAGAGTCTGGTGCGTCGAGGTAAGAGTAGTTGAGGGAAAGCATCGGCCTCTCGCCGCGGTGCTGGAGGGGGAAAAAAATGAGTAGCAGTTGATATGAAATAGAATTGAGTGATCGCAGACCTTGTACGGATGTGATCGACGGAAGAAGAGCCGGTGGAGGTGGGGTATCGACGCAGGATGGACTATATAGCAGCGCGGGGAGAAGTTGGAGTGGACAAATAGAGTCCCCAAGCTCAGGTAAAAAGGTTGTTCATACAGCTGACCTATGTCGATCGATCTCAGATGCCCGCACAACAACACCAGCCCTCAGCGTTCGTCCCTCCCAGTCCACTCCCTTTTATTCGGTCGTGCTGGCACATGCGCTGGCCATTATTCGGCACGCTTTCTCCAGCGTTGCTGCCCACATACCGAGTCATCCTCGAGTCTCGCGAGATCGGGACCACATCCACCATGGAGGGGCCGTCTTGCCTTTTCCGGAATTCTCCCTCCATCTGCTCCAGATGCCATCGCATTCCGGCCCGGCCTGCTTTTCAATCCCCGCTCCACCGCTCATCTCCGCAACACAATTTTCCAATCTCTGCCTCCATCCAGAGCTTCTTCTCAAGAGTTAGCCCAGTCAACCTTCTCTTCACAACACCAGGCCCATCCTCCAGCATACACCCCCACCCACCCGTCGCCTCCATCCAATTTCTACCGGCGGAACCCCGCCACCTCGCCTCCATAACTTCCGGTATCGATCTCTCCGGCTCACGGCTCCTTTGGTAACACCCCATCTCAGATCCGCCATAATTTTCAGGGACCAACAACCAATTTTAAATAAACGCAATACATACCCCCATCTCCGATCTCTATCTTTGCCTTTTTGATGAGGCCCAATCAGCCTATGCCTTTCCAGCAAGCTGTCGCTCCTTCGAGCTCGCGTTGGTCCTGTCCTTTCCTGACAGAATGAACCTTCTAACAACTAATAATACCATCACCCGATTTTCACGTCTCATAATTCACTTTTTTAGCACCTACACCATTGATGTCGCGTGGCGCCTCGTTTTGATTATAGATCGTCGGTGTGTTTTCGTTTGCCTTGTTTCAGGCCCAACCAAGCCATTTCGGGCACACCTGGTCTTTCTCACCCTTTTCAAAGCATTCTGTCATCGCCTGATTTAAGGGCGCCACACAGCGGGCCTTGTAACCACCCTGACTGTCTCCCTGAGTCTCACAGCGCTTGCTTGTTTGACGGCTGAATAGTTAGTGGGAACGGATGAATGGTTTTAAAGTCAGCGCTTTGCATATGCTCAAACGCAAAAAAAAAAAAAAAAAATGTCCTCCCCCCGAAAGGTCGGTGTGCACTCCCAATGCTTGGCACAGGACGCCCGAGTATTTTGTGAATTTGCGAGCGTCTACATTACGTTCGGTGCCTGAGTTGCCTGATCTTCCCTCTTCCATCCCGTTCACCCTCTTCTTCGTGAAATCGTCGCAGTATAGTACTCGATTGCTTGCAGAACCCCCAATGCTATCACATTACATCGGAGTTTCGCTGGAATCGGCATGGTTTTATCCATCGCCTCGAGGCTCATTCTCTCGTTACACATAAACTATTACCTCGCTGGTGCCTTCTCGACGATTTCGGGTGAGGGTTGAGAACTTGGTTCTAAATGGGCACAAGTTACGCGAAATTCGGTTGCCCTGAGCGTGATTGCACTTCCGTGATTTTGTTCAGACTTTTCTCAAGTTCTCTCTCACACAGGATGCGATTATGCCAAGCCTCGAGATTCTCTTCACCCCAATTCAATTACGTCTACGTCCACATACCCAACAGAAAGGTATAATAGCATCGGGCATGCATATTAACACCTCCCCACCGGCTTATCCACCCCGAATCCCCGGGACGATTTCTTCTCCAAGTATGCTAGACGCAGTCGTCGTCGTGATGGCATTTTTATGCTTATTTCAAGCTTTCGCTTGTTCTCTTTCCCCATCTATCAGCTATCAGCAACAACTTGCAGTGAAAGAGGTAGACACTTGTAACTCGCGTCGAAAGCTTATCCGACCTCTCGATGAAACAACGTAGGGCAGCAACATCTCCATCCCATTTTATCCTCATGTCTGTCTTCCAATCCCATTCATCCCCTCCTCTCATGGCAGCGGCCACCCACGTCATCCGACCGTGGCCACGTTGTGTCACTCCGAAGAAATCCTATTCGACATTTCGGTGATCCTCGTCGTCGCGCCCGTGGGCTAACTAGCTAGCTAATGCTATTACTATTCCGTGGATGGGTGCTAGACCCGATGTGTCCTCATGATTCTGTTTTTAAACCGCGCCAGTCCGACACCTCCACTACAGGCAATGATCCAAGCTATGGGTGACGTTGGTGGTAGTGGTGGTAGGTGTATGTGTATGTGTATGTGTAGCTTATGCTTTCGTGTTGCACTCGGATGCCCCGGCCGGATGGGCCATAGTGGGTATCACTATCGGTGGTCGTCGTATCGTTTGCAAATCGCGGCCGATAGCGGTAGTTCTCCCGTTATCGCCAACGTCGCGTGTATGAGAATGTAATAACTTACATGAAGACCACATAGGCGCCGCCATCTTTCGTGGCATTTCGTGATTTCGTGGCAGCCGTCGTGCGTGCGCGTGGCCTCGCATGACTCGCTACGTAAGTGCTCCAGCACGATCGGGGCCATTAATATGAGTACCATCTCGCTCTCGCGCTTCGATTGCTTCTTCCTGCTCTTCTTCTCCAGGCTGACTGGATTCCTTCTCTCGTCCCTTCTTCTCCTTCCATTCCGAATCCCCGGACCTCCAGTTCCCAACTTCCCCTTCGAGGGCTTCCGCTGCACATGCCCATTTAGCGCTGGTTGGTGGCTGCGACACGAGCTCCTCCGTTATCACTGGCAGCATGGGCTTGATCTCCCTGGCCCTAGTACGCCGCGCTACTCGGCTTCGTTGGGAGCGGATTGAGACATCGCGTCATACATAGCACGTATGTACGCACGAGCAATCAGGATGCTCCCGCGCCCAGTCACACTAGCTTTCGAACTCGAAGCGTCTAGGTTGGCTCCTTGTTGGAAAGCTTGTGGTGCCCCCGCGCGCACGCACACACACATGGGCCTGGATATTCCACAGGAACCGTCACTGCTCCGAGCCCTCCTCGCGCAACCTCGGGTGCCAGGTGCGAACTTTCAAACGAAGATGAGATGTTTTTTTGTTTTGTTTTTCGCGTTCTCAAGCTCTTGGCTTCGATTTCTGAAGACCATGGGCACATGCAGCTCTTGGCAAGTTTGCCACAATCCTTACCCGCGTCCCCAAACCTCTCTAGGACCAAGTCACAGACCCCCCCAACCGTATACGAAAATATGCCCATCGACGCATCGCCAGGCCCAATCTACCGTGCTCCCTTCTAGCACATGTGATACGTACGTATGTACGTACACCCACGCCCGTTCCCGCGACGCACGATACAGGATAACACTAGCACTTGCCCAGAAAATCAATACTCGATCAATATACCATGATATACCATGACAATTCTGCCCACCTCTCGTCGCCGCGTCACACTATTATAGCCCTGAAGAGCACTAGTGTGTCTTCCTGCGGAAAGGTCCGATATGGAGGCCCCAAGGGGCCGCACAGGACTGGAGCTCTTTCCTCTTTCAAGTGACTTTCCCCCGCCTTCCTTCTGAATGCCGAGTCCTTGCCCTGGGCAGTCACGATTCCTCTGACGGATGTCACTTGCCCTCTCACGCGTAGTAAGCCGTCTCGTCCCCATGAGAGTGGATCGTTCCCGCATTAGAGGCGGTCGCTATATCGATAGCCCATCCACCACGAGGACGAGTCAGTTTTTTCGTTCATTTGGAGATTTTTTTTCTCTTGAGGTCGCGTTTCAAACTCGGATTAGATCTTGTTGACAGCGGGAACGTGCCGGGGGGGTTGTCAGCAGGGGAGATTTTGGCTAATTTGAACGATGGTATTAGTATGATGTCAATGTTGTCATCGGGAATCATGAAAAAAAAAAAAAGAAAAAAGGAAAAAAAGAAAAAAGAAAAAAGAAACTCAAATTTCCCCCGAGTTTTTCAGCAGTGCGAATCATTTCCCCCTCTCTCGTCAATTAGCTTGATGTAGTGGCGAGCGCCTTCGTCGCTCCAGAACACTCGCCTGCTCACAAGGCGGCTTCTTTCATCTCCCAATACTACGTCCACTTCCGCATCTTCCCCTTCGCTGAGATATCTAATCACCGCCAGGAACGGCCAAACCAGATTTGGATCGGTCCTTTGGGAATGACGACGGTCCGGCTTACCCTTACACTCCCGCCATCAGACGGCGGCCTCAATAAAACCTTGCGACTGGGCAGGAAATGGGGAAATTGCGCGCTCATTGGAAATCCAAGTTCGTATCATAATCAAATTCTCGACAAAAAAGAAAAGTCTCACTGATATGGCTGTAGCTTATTTCCTAATGGCTGCCGTTACACCGGTTGCAATGAGGTGATTAAGAGGTGATGAGATACAAACGAGACCATAGAACTGCCTTGATGGAATAATACCAGTGAGTGTGTATTGGCAATAACATAGCTTTATTATATAAATTGCTTACACGAGTCGGAGATTAGGCCTTAGGTTCAATAATCTTGCTTCACTTGTGGAAGCTAGGCCGACAAAACACATCTTCGGCGTGAACAATTGAAAAGGGACGTGGATGGAAGTAGCATGTACACGGCGAGTCCTTGAGGTGGAGCTCAATACAATGCAATCAATTCTATATTTCCGTTCCATGGCCAGCGAAGCACCACCTGTCGTGGTCAATATCCGAAGAGCAAACCGCCACCGATCATTATACAGGTTCTTCGTGTCACATAGTGTAACCAATGCGCCTTGGAAATGTCGAATGCTGGATCAGAATAAACAAGAGCCCGTATGAAGCATGAATGTAAGGTTCGTAAGAGGTTATCCCATCTTCGGAGCCGGAAGGAAATGAGTGCCGCTAGTTCAGATCCTAAATCGCCAGATGAAATACATACGCGGCGGCAACCACAGAATTGAAACGGCGTAACAATTGTCAACGCATTCTCCTTCACTTTTGGCGTGCGTGAAGATTTTGTGATAACAATACGGATGATCTCAAAAACAATGACGGTAGAAGGATGCCTGCCAAAGAAGCGGTGTGGAATGAACGACACGCAGACACGTTTTGACCTTGACGTTAGAAGCAAAGCTGTGCGTCTGAGCATCCTGGGGAACGCTGAGCCCTGGACGGTGTTGGTTTTCATCACATTCAACAGGCGAAGCAGCGGGTCCACTCCAGATTGTACGTGCAGAAAGGTAAGTGGTAGAACGTACTGATGGACATTCAAATGAGCACCTGTAGGTAGTCATGTCCCGGCCGAAAAAAAAATGAGGTGTGGCACCTGGACGTAATCGAAACAGATATGCTAGGATAGCATTCCCACTCAGTCGGGGCAGTTCCAATTTCCCCAGCGTAAGAGGCTATAATTCCCATTCTGAGCTATGCATATATTCTGCTAATTGATAGACCCTCCCGATGTGACCGGCCAGGCCAAAATTATGAAAGAAGAAGTAATGGCATATACCATAGCCGAGGACAAGTGAGGTATACTGGAGGCTGGGACCATTGGTGACATGTTTAGACTTGTATGCGCAACTGCAACCTATTGGGTTGAGTTGGACCATCATCTTGGGCACTGGAGTCCATCGACAAGTGAGAAATCTTTGGCCAGCTGACCCGTGGCGGCCAAGATTAATTATACAACCTCTCATGTCTCATGAAGAGGTAGAGGAAATATGTCCTAAACGATGCAGATTCACTAATTTGGGCAGGAATCAAGCCCAAGTTCGGCTTTTTCCCGATGACTCTTCGTAAATCATTGTAGACAGATAAGCGTTACGGTCCATGATGATGCACCGATGTACACGATCGATGTACACGACTCCACGGCTATACCGCAAGGGATCGGCGCGAGCCTATATGCCCAGGTATCAGCATATCAGACCAAGTTACGAGAACGCAAGGATTACTTCATTCGGAGGTGATCCTTTCAGGGCCGGTAGTACAAGAGACATTGGAGGTAAACATGAATTCCCAGGACAGCGCCGCTCAAACTCTAGAAACCCCAATTTGTACCGTAAAAAGGTCAAAACAAGACATACACACACACCTATTGGCAGCTTCTGGTATCCGAGGAACGTTCGACGCTTTCATATGAAGCTTGTACTGGGCCAACCGCCAAGCAGTAGTCGATAGAATCAGTGATTGACCTCTTTACATTGTCGGCGAGGCGCTTTCCTCGCTCTTAAAACGCAGTTCAGTACTACATTGGTCGAAGGAGCAAAAAACATGACAGACCGTGTAAATTCTCATAGACGCGATGACACATGATCGAGGATGACATGTACACCAAGATCCAAGGTTGGAACAATGGCCTAACTCGCATCGATTCAATTGATTCCCAAGTAATGTCGATCAGGAAGAAGGAAGACGAGTTTTGTGTATCCCTGCCGAACTGACAGGATACAAAAATGAAACTTTCCTGGTGAGTGGATGTGATGCCATGATCCAATCTCTCATCAGACGACTGCATATTTATAGCTTGAACCTTAACTAGAAAGCATTTGTGGACCAAGATCCTGGCGTGGCTTCTATTTGCTTCGTCAACTGTTTCATCGAACTAAGTCCAGTTATCATGACTGAACGTACAGGCAATCACTGAATATTTGACTTCATGGGCAGGCTTCAGTGTCTCTTAAACATACTCTGTCGACATAAAATGATTGACGGCTTGGCAAACAAAATGTCTGCTATTCCTGGCTAGATCTGAAGAAGGCCATGAGGCTACCAACCTGTCACTTTCGTTCACTTATAGAAGCGGGAAATCTCGAACAGAATTTGGGAAAGTAGTCCATACGCGACACTTTACGTGAATGGATCTGTGCACACATGCTACACCATTCGCGGGAGAAGGTAAGCTTTCTACGTCGAATGAAAGGACTGCTCAACTGAGGATGATCCGCTCTTATCCTCGGACTGGGGTATCCTGGAGTTGGAATCCCTGATCGCACCTCAAATCCGGAGAAAAAGAACATTGGATAAGCCTAAGTGGCTTTATGCATCATCAACCATTCGAAGGCCAACGACGTCGTAAGAAATTGATCTAGAATGAATCGTACGTCCACTCTAATGTACTCAGGATACGTATATTGTCAGCGATTAACGCAATAATCAATGGGGTAAGAAGGATGGCACGCACCGGTCGACAACCACAAACGGATATGCTGTGGATAAAGATCCATACAAGTCAACGTCAAAGCCCGAGGTGATACTATTATGATAATCGTGAACACGTAGTGGTACAAAGAAGGATGGTCGGTAGATGAAGAGCCGCTCCCAAGGCTCCCAAGTGGGGATAGTATTTCAAGACACGAAGACCACGAAATATACACACGGCTTTGTGTGGGTCTGACCAACTGATGACGGGACGAATCGTGCAGGTGAGTTCAAAGAACAGACCCCGCAACGTCGGATTGGGCTATGGCAGGGAAATGAAGCATCCAAAGTGGTGCCATCGTTCCAGAGGGCAATCTTTTGAGCACCATCCATGATCAATCGTTTGGAGATCACACTAAATAAGGCCATAGCATAGTCAGAGGTCCAGACGAGCCCAGCTAGATTGTGATGTAAACGTTGTATCTGGACTGTAGCCTTGCTTCTACACCCACATGACATGCTCGCGTGTGTGCACCACTTCGACGGACGGCTGCTAATCAGAACATTGTCAGAGGTATCCGGATACGAAAATGAAGGAAAGGATAGAGGCTTGACTTTCCTTCGCATGCACGCTTTTTCCGGCCAGTAAGTGGTGAAATGCCATGGATCTTGAATGTTAGGAAGTTCTGAATTCAGCCACATGATGTCAGTTCAATATCGAACAAAGAAAGGTTCGACGACATCAGACCATGACCAATAGGGTAGGTGAGGCAAATGTACCCAACACGCCGCACTAGCCCGAATGAAGCTGTTGCTCGCACTTCTCCAAATCTGGTTCAATTGAGCTCAGAAGATGCACTCACTTGAGTTATGTGTCTACAAATAATTGCTGACTATCAAGGTGCTGACTCGGGTAAGGTTCACCAGACGGTGGGATGCCGGTAAAGGGAAAGCTCCGCAACATCGCTTACTTAGCGGTCGTTTCTGTCAAGCATTCCCAGAGAGCGCTTGAAAACTATGCCGTGAGGAAGAGACGCAACCGTATACCGGTCAAATTCCAGGCATCCGGTGGCGTCATGCTTGCTCGCTCGGCGCTCGAATACTCCTGCATTTCGGTGTAGTACAGATGTATTCGTCATCAAGTCGTCCTAAATACGTGGTTACTTGAATAACATTAGTCAAGGCATACATCAGTTGAGTAACTTCAAAGACTGCTTTGCATCTTACTGGTCATACATTTTAGCATCGAACATAGAGAAATAACAGAGGAAATGTGCACTGCAGAGGGTAGATTGTGGCCTTTGAAGTTGGAACCAAGGTGAATTTTGGACCGAACGCTGTCGAAAAGTTACCAACCTTGGTCCTAAATAACCAGTTGCAGTGAATGTTCGTCAGAATGTTTCTTCTCGATACTGCGCAAAGATAGATGTTAGAGAAAAATGAGCGATTTTGAATACATAGACAACGTGTCGAAAGGTATGTCATGGTTGCAAGCAAGTAAGGAGTCAACCTTTTTCAAGTAGGAGCGCGTTCGGGGTTTTACGCAGGGGTCGCCAAGTCCGACACGTGGTTGGTGTGAAAAAAATGCTTCCGTTTAAGTTAAGTCTCTAACTCAGGGGCTTCTACCCTTGTTTTAGACATCCTCAACCTCCTTACTCCTCTCCATCAAGTCTATCTCGAGTATAAGTCTGGGAATAGGGAGCACTTATTGACCTCTAGATAGTCCTCGAGGCCCTTGAACTTTGCTCGTAGAGCTTTGGCCATCGTTGCAACCGGTTACGCAGCCCCTGTCACAGTCCTGATTTAAAGGAGCTTTATCATGGATCCCCCTCATGAGTTTAGTACATCCCACAGCAACCAGGGTGGAGAAGCTGAAGTAGAACGCGATCCTCAGCCACTTGAAGAACAGGTGGGTTATTCCGCACACGACCTTCTGTGGCGGATGCGCACTCTAACAGACAATCACGCGAACAGAAAATATCTGCAGAGAAAACACATAAAGACGCGGCTGGATCCGTAGATTCAGTCAATTCCTCGTCTAATCGACCTTTGACAAGGTCGCAAACTGGCCGTGCAGCTAAACGTCGTCGACCTGACGATAGCCCCTCACCCGAAGTCAAACCAAAAGCGATTCGAACTCCCAAAAGAATGAAGTCAACTCTTCAAAATCCTGATACATTATCGAACAGAACTGCTTCCAACGCTCCTCTGTTATCACCTCGTCAAATATCGGCGCCTAAGCGTAACCTTACCCCAGAGACAGACGACTCGGCTACCAGTACCCCTAATGACTGCCCCAACTCCAAACTGCGTGCAAACCTTCCTGTTCCTGTGCCCAACCTTACCAAGAAAAGTCGGGGTCGCCGTGTTCCCACGAATCTATCGGACGAGACCAGCGGCACTGTCGACCCCAAGGACGCCACTCGAATATATGTCTGCAAAGTCGAAAGTTGCGGTAAGTGCTTTCGTCGGGGCGAGCACTTGAAAAGGCACATTCGTTCCATCCACACACACGAGAAACGTGAGTTTATCAGACACACGCCCCTTTCTTGTTCACTGACGATGAACATGCGCTCTCCCTGCGCCCCCCTTCCTGCACAGCCTTCAAATGCACGTACCCTGCGTGTAGCAAACACTTCAACCGCCACGATAATCTCCTCCAGCACCTAAAGGTACACAGAGACCTTGCGGCCTCCGAAACGAGTGTCGCAGACGACAGCGGCAGCCCCATTGAGCTCAGGAGAAATTCCGCCTCACCCCTATTTGCTGACCATCCCCCCCTTCCGCTTCAGCCCTACTATCCAGGACATGACCGTGACTCTTATGAAGCGACCAACGAGCGGCCGCGGTTACCGACAGTGTACCAGCCACCCTCTTCCCCATACAATAACTACCCCGCCACGTATGGGTCGATATCTGAGCTTACGAGCCTCAGGACCAATATTGCCGTTTCTTCGCTCCGTACGGAGATCCCGCAGTCGCCTCCGACAACTCGGGGCTGATCCGCCTTTGGCGATGATAACAACAATATCAACCATGTCGAATGGCAATGATATGCTATATCCATCTTCATCATTCACTCTTCTCACATCGGCCTCTCGTGTCTCCAGCATCTGTATTCCTTCCCCACTCAGCAATTTCATCATTGTTTCCCTAATCGACCCAGATTCCTATATCACTATTAGAACCCCTTTCATGGACCCCTGCTTTAGTCACACACCCATTAACTCTGTGCGCTTTCTATTACCCATATTTCCTCCTACACATGGTGTATTTATATCTTGAGATCACTGGTTATTACTATGTCCTCGCATTATTCAATAGCCATTCGGAACATGATCCTCTTTTGCTCACTTTTCATACTGCTCCGCACAACACGTATGACACAATTCAAGCACCGTGCACAGCAACTCAGAGGATCATCATGCCCAATGGTGTTATATATTACACTGAGTACTGTGACAACTATGCAAAATATTACATGTAATTCCAAGCCGACGTGATATCTTAATACTAGTAGTACATTCTGTACAATAAAGGGACTCTCAAGAAGAACCGAAACCACTTATTTCGAGGTGAAGCATGGTAGAAAAAGCCTGTCGCGACTCACCAACAACACAACAGCCACCCATGCCTCCTATCACTTCAACTTCGGAATTGTCGGAAGTCGATGCTGCATGCGACTGGGCCCCGTAGGAGTCTCTTTCCACGTCCGCGGGGCACGAGGAATATTTATGTCTGTAGGTGGCGGGCGCACAGGTAGTGAAGGGTGGGTTGGGGGTGGGTAGTAGTTGCGCTGTGTTCGGGAAAAGCTTGGTGCATTTGCGGGTGGTGTAGGCCCCGCGAGATGCTGTCGCAAATCAAGGAACTGCGGTAGAGGTCAGCTGGCAATCATAAGGCGGATTATAAGGAATATGGCGCATCCCTTTTTGTCGACGCGGATGATCTGGCCTAGCATCTCCTTGTCTGCGAAGTTTAGCTGAAGGAGGGCAGCGTACGCGTCTTTAAAGACCTGCAGGAATGGTTCGACTTTGGATATGGATTTCGCGATCTCTTTCTCTGGGTCCAAAGTTAGAATGTGGAATGAAGGTGGCGCATTGGGAGAAGGTCGGACCGTGATCAATGAGACATCTGACGGAGAGCAATTCTGACTCTTCTGCCTTCGGTAGCACGGAACATGGGGATGCAGCGACCGATATGTACGTCGACTTGTATGAGAAAGTGAAGCCATAGTAGAACATAAAATCTGTGAGGAGAAACCCAAGAGACTCTGCCTCCATAGGCTTATCAATGTAGTCCTGCGGGCGTTTACTCGGGTTCATCTGTATGTCGAGGTCGGCTGGGATCGATAAGGAAGGTTGATAGAGCAATAGCGTACCTGGAGGAAGTGAATACAGAGACAAACGAGTGCGTAGCTCCCCAGACCCCCCTTGGACGCGTCGTTCAGCTTGCGCTGACGTAGGAACCCCTTCAAAAGAAGTACGAGCGGCTTTAGAGCAGGCATCTTCGCCAAATAACCCTTTATCAGCTCGCCACCTCTCGCCCCCGACGCGTGGTTAATGTTTATATCCACGCTTAGCGAGCCTGAGCACCCGTTTAAATGCATTTTTTCATAGTGTAAGCAACCCACCATGATCGGCTTGTGTCTCTAGCATAAGAATTGGGACATGTGCGCGATGGTTCACAAAAACATTGCGCATCAGCGAACTCGACTTGAACTGCCTCGATAGCTGGAACAGTTTATTCTTAACGTCGGCCTCGGCAATGTGAGGCATAGAAATCGCCACATCAAGGTCACTGTCTGAGTATGAGGGTGTAGTTGGTCGAGACCGAGTCAGGAAATTACGAGCCTTGTCGGGAGGCTAAGACCTGTCGCGGAACTGCCATACACACTGACTTCTACACCACTGAACCGCCCATGCACGACTCTCCGTATCCCTGTCATCACACTTTCTCGCATCTTTTTCTCCGCAGGAGTCTGCTCCATATATTGAAGATACGCAAGTATTTCGTAGTGTAGCCTGTGTCCATATAATGAAAGAAAGTGGGCTGAACGCAATTGTAAACACACCTATGCTCCACGCCGTTGTAGCATACGTCCTTCTTCAACAAACCCATCCATGGCATCTCCTTCTGCTCATCTATACCCTCTTCCTGACTCTCAGCACTCTTACTCGACAGCATCTTGTGCGATTTGGACCGTTTATAATGGGACGACTTTTCCGGCGTGGGTTGCCTTGAGAAGCTCCCCTCTCTGCTTAAGCTGTGGTTTCCGTACGATTTGCTTGAGTGTGTCCGCCTGCGTTCATCGCGGTTGTTATTGGAACTCGAAGGTTCCTTCATGACGTCTACCGTCGTCAAGGATTTTAGCTTTGGGCCACCTTTTCCTCCAGGTTCTCTCACAGTGCCGCAGATGGGATGTGACTACGACGGGTAGATGGTAGATAGTGAAATTTCAAGGAGTTCGCTATGAATACCCTAACTTGCAAGGGTTCAACCGTTTTGGCAGGTCATAAATTATAAAATGGCGGAGATTGCCGCTTCTAAATCACATGTTGTGCGAGTTTAACGCCATTCATCTGCTCATATCAAAACATCTTACTTGATTCCTTTGCCTCAGACAAGAGTTCCGTCGACACATGCCAACAATTTGCTAATGATGAAAATCGCGAGTGAGAAGTAAACAGCAGTATAAATTATTGATCGCTTTCGGCTGGTATCATCAAGGTAATTAACTGTGGAGGCACTTTGAGGCAGACCTTACAACCAGAGACTGGCAAAGGAGACCCTTCGTAAATTCTCATAATAGGTCCCTGAAAGGTTTTATTTAAGCTCTCGGGTATAGTTACAGGGGTGAGTGCCCTCAATGCACATGCATGTAATCACCAAGAAACCGAACTTGCAGTTTCTTAATAGTTATCACTCAGTCGAGCCATTTCGGCATAGAACTGTGTCAATGGACGGATGATTATACTGACTACAGTATTACCAAAGGAGAGGTGGTCTGGGTTGAGGGTGTCCTGATATATAAGGTGATATATGCCACAGACGCAAGTAGTAAGTTCACAATCACTGATGGTGATTGTCTCGATGCCTCGTGGAAGTAGGTTTTAAAAGCGCCTCGGAAGTTCTGTGATGCGCTAGCGACGTCCTTGGTTTGAACCATTGATTGCCATATACTATGCGACTTTGTTGGCCCACTTCGACTCTGTTGCTCACCTCAGGAGTCAGATGTCAAGAACTACCTATCAGCCATTCGGATGATAAAAGGAATAGCTTCTGTTCTTTTGCAGTACTCGATCAAAAAGGACGGATCATCAGCCAAAAGGCCAGTCGGAATTCAGTGGCGGGGAGGCTTCAAGAGAGTTGTTATGAGTGTAGTATAGGTTAGCGGATTGAGAGATAGAAGAGAACGTGTATACGCATATCGGTCAGTTGATTATATTGTTTTATCCAGGTGATCAGGAGTGGTGGCCACCAGTGTTATCCTCATTTAAGAAGTACAGCTGGTCGGAAACACCCTCAGACATCTCAAGAGTGACTTGAAAATAGGAGAGTGAAAGTACTATTAAATCTGTGTTTGAAACGGTTCTGCTGATGTGTTGGCAATTGGATAAAATACAGGAAAGCAGGAGCGGCAGGGAGATTCGGATATGGCAGCAGCTGCACATACGGTGGTCGTGTCTGATCGGAGAGGATCTCTGAACAAATTTTCAGGGAGTGACTGAGTCCAGGGTATATTTTGGATTGTAGCGGATCCAGGAAACAGTGGGGCAGACCCCTTCATGTCTTGCAGAGTGACGACAGGTATTTTGTTGCTTTCCTCGTCATAAAGAAATTCCTCGAATTCGACATGTGCCCCAGAGAAATGCGGGTCAAGAATGATTCTGAACACCAAAAGGTCAGCAAAGGCAATATCTCCTGGTATCCTCAACGCACTGTTCTTTCGTTCTCCCGAACGCACCGAAACCATCGTTGATTTTGATTGAAGTTTTTGCTTTCTTACTCTGCGGCCGAGGTTTGCTACCAGGTGGGCGCCTTTTGGAACCTGACGTCCTGCAACAAATGAGTATCCTTGCGGAAAGAAAACTATAGGGATGACATACTCAGCTATCGCACGGCTTTGTTGATTTCGGGAATGGTTGTTGCACGCCGTACTATGCATTGTCGTGCAATGGGAGGGATTCTGTAATATGAGAATAGCTTTTTGCAAGCGAGCAAGGCTGTTCTTTGACATGGGATGGCCATGGCCCATTCTTATACAGCAGGCTGGGCGGCGTCCGAGCAGCCATCATCGCCGCCTGCCGCGCGACGCTCCCTGACCCCGCGAGGCTGTCAATGTTGAGCCGCCACATTGGGTATGCGTGCCTGAAATCAACTTCACCCGAAATTGAAATGTGGCTGTTGACATAATTGAACAGCATGATCCGCCTCATGAACATTGTCAACAGCTTTTATCGCCACCGTATAAGGGAATTTGAATGATCTAGAGAAGCACACGTGAAGCGCGCTTTCAGGTAACTTCGGGGAAACCTTGAGTCGTGGCTTGTGTGTGTGGCTGCTCTCCGAACAGCATTCTTCCCAACGGCGTTACTCGAATGCGAATATATATTATAGCCCATCGAAGGGGCTAGAAAGATGGTGATACAAACGAAGTAATACATACAAGTACATGCAAGGCATTCATCTCAAAAAGAGAAAGTGAGAGAATGGCCTGTCCGGGACTAACTAGTCCAATGAGTATATGAGCGCCATTATTGAAAGAAAGCATTGCTCACACTAGGGTTGTTTAGCATGTGGTCGCTTGGGAGGCTTGCGAGGATTCCTCTTCCAGCAGGCATTCAACTCGATATGGCGATCTAGAGAATCTTTACGGCCAGAAGCAAACTCCCTGCCACACTTGGGACAAGCTACCAGCTCCGCCCCATCACTATGAATATTCTTCCGATGTCGTCTGAGCTCCCAGTTTGAGAAAAAGAGTTTGTCGCAGTCATCTATCCCGCACAGTACTTTGTCCTCATCCTTCCGATGCTTCTTGCTCTTCTTCTTTGGCTTGGCCTGGGGCTCGCTACTGGAACTATCACTGTCGTGAGTAGCTTTGGCTTTTCCCCTTGCTTTGTTCTTCGGTTTATCGGCCACTCTCGACGGAGGAATCGTTTCACTTGGGAGAGGGTATGGAGCGACTTGGACCGTGATTTGCTTGTGCCCCTTCGCTGCTTTATATGAGACACGCTGGTGAGATGTTCCGGTGGTGTATAGTGAGGGAGGATCGAAGGGATTCTCGAAGGACAGGCCATCGAAATTTCCGATCGAGGGGTCTGAAAGCGACGTGCTAGCCAAGAGTTCTTGAGTAGGCAAGGTATGTTGATATCCTGCTGGATCATCCGTTTCATGCAGATGCTTCTGGTGGCGCATAAGCTCAGAATCGGTGGGAAAGGCGCTATTGCAACCGCCAATCTCGCACTTGAATTTATCTGCCCAGTGCTTCTTTTTTGGTGCTGGGATCCGGTAATTTAGGCTGCCGTCGGTGTCGTTGCCTTTCCCTACACCGCCTGCGTTATGTGTGAAGTTCTCGGTAGAAGCAAACATGTCCTCGAAGCGTAGGGCCTCGAAGATATCAATCGATGCACCCTGCGATGTCTCGGAGGTGTCTTGAGATTGTTGGTATGCCAGGGCAGCTAGCTGGGGTTCGGGGGATGCAAAGGAGAGTGAAATGGGCGATCGACCATCGGCAGGAGTGTAGAGGGCGGAATCTTGTGAGCTCTCTGTATAGCTCGGCGAGAGGCTCGGAGGGCCTGGCCATATCGTGGACTGCCTCACAGATGTTTGAACGTCGAGTAAAGGGTGAATTTCACGCCAAGCAACGTCGGTGTCAGGCAACCCTTCACTCTCTTCTTCATTCTGTGTGTACGACGGATCGTGGACTTGCACAGTAATGGGAAAAGGGAGCGCAGCCAGGCCTGGAGTCTCCGGAAATGGGTATATCGAGGGAGGACTCCCTAACGTCTGGTCGAAAGAGATGTTGGCCTGATAGCAAATAGTCAGTTGAATTCATAAAAAAGGGAGATTTGCTAACCGAATGTGGATACTTGAGGGCGGTTGTCGCTAACTCGTGTATATCGGGCAAAGGTCCAAAATCTAAAGAAGGGACGAAAGAGGCGGCAGCTTGGCCTTGAAGGTCTTCCTCTAGGTCGTCAAAAAGATTGTGGAAGTCGGCTAGGAATTGCTCATCAGCAGATTTCTCTGCTGGCTGTTGGGCATCATGTGGAGTGTCACCGAGGGGGTCGTCTGACCTGATATGCTGGTGATGGCTAGTGGCGGTAGGAATGTCAGCCGGGAGGACGTCAGGATAGGAAGTCTCCTGTAAATAACCAAGTCCCACATGCACTTCTGCTCCTCCGTGCGTGAATCCATCTAGATAGGCTACATCTGATTCGAAGGTCGGTTTCCCCGTATCAGAAAATTCCGAGAAGTAGCTTGGAGATCTCTTTGGCGAGCCAGAGCAATCCGAGGAGCAATCCTCGAATAACGAGACTATATTTGGCGGTGGCTTGATGAGTGCTCCCCCTTTTATTTCTTCCAATGTTGTAACAGGAACGAGTTCGTCGTATTCCTCAAACTTCCTGTATTCTCTGAATTGGACGCCTGTTTTACTCATTGTCTTATCCAGGAATACCCTAAAAGTTGGGAAGAAAAGTGAGCCGTAATGAATTTATGAAATTTGAGGTACATACTGTGCTGTGGTCCGCCTAAACAAACTCAATCCTTCCATGTCGGTTATTAAATCGGCCAACACGTTGCTTTGAGGTGGGGGATTTTCAAAGGCAAATTTTCTAAGGAGCATTTGGGCTAAGGCGGCATTCTCACAAGTGTTAGAAGGGTACATACGGTGTCGGTGTTCGAGCCTCCTTCACATTCATTGTAGCGGAAGTCCGACCATGACCCTCCCTGTTCAGCGTCATGGGCGCATGGTGCCTGATGCGAATTGGAACTGCAAGATATTGGTTGTCCCCTGCCATCCTAGTCGAGCCCTGGACGAACGTAGTCATAGTTGAGGGCAACAATGGCCAAGGCTGGTGGGGGTGGGAGAGAAAGAGCCATGGGTTATCTCAATGATTGAGGGGAGATTTGTGGGTCCATCCCACACGTGCTGATAGCCGGGGCGAAGCCGACAAGTTGTGGACTCTGATGAACAACAAAAAGATCCCACATGACCCCCTCACTTCGAACCGCCACATTTCGTTTTGCCTCGCTCTAGGTGCCAACAGATGCGAAATTGGCCAAAACATGCGGAAGAATGCTGGGCTTACGATTGCCACAGCGAAGGACGGATGGCTCAGTTTTCTGTCAGGTGCGGGCATTGGTTCGAAGTGGTATCAGCTCGAGAACGTTTGTGAAACGCCAAGTGGGGATCCAGAGCCATATACATATATGCTGCGAGTAAGGCGTAATTCTGGTGCAACTTGTTGACTTTGATGATGAAATAACCAAGGAATTCAGACTTCATCAGGAGAAACTGAAAGTACAAGACCAAGCTTAGGTCAAGTTCAAAACTTTCGTGAGCTTGTGGTCGAAAGCTGTGAAAGCACTTGATCAATTTAGCCAAGAAACAAGCAAGAACAGTTTTGTCGTTGGCACATGAGGTTCACGGCTTTTTCGGGCCGTGTGGTCCATACAATCTAGGTGATTTTATACGAAGTTTGAGAACATACCGCCATGTCCTCTGGAATCGCAATCCTCGGCGCTGGAATCTTTGCTAAAGAAGGTACCTAACGAAAGGTTTATGAATTTCACCCAGGCTAAAATTCTCTATGATAGCACATCTGCCGGCCCTTAAGGCTCTCGGTACTTCCGCACCCCCATTGAAAGCCGTCTACTCCAGATCCGCGAAATCTGCACAAGATTTCGCTGATGCCGCTGCTCAATCTTTGGGCCTCTCTTCACCGCCTGGCGTCTATCACGACTCGGACTCGCCATCATCATCAGATCTTGACGCTCTTCTTGCACGATGTGACATCAGTGCTGTAATCGTCATTCTACCGATCCAACTCCAGCCATCTATCATCCTAAAGGCCCTCGCTGCTGGAAAGCATGTCATTTCCGAGAAGCCTGTTGCAGCCGACGTGAAGCAAGGACTGGAGCTGATCAAGAAGTATAACGAGCTTTACCAGCCCAAGGGTTTGATCTGGCGCGTTGCAGAGAACTTCGAGGCTGAGCCAGGATTCCACGCGGCCGCAGCTGCCATCGCATCTGGCAAGATTGGTAAGGTTTCTTTCTTCAGAACCAATGTGTATAATTACCTCGATAAATCATCGAAATGGTACAAGACTGCGTGGCGCGCTGTTCCTGATGTAAGTATTGTCCAGGCTATACTCCTGAGTGGTGCTGACCACTATCGTTGCTGCAGTACCAAGGAGGATTCTTAGTGAGATTATCTTTTCGAAGTATCTTATTACATGTCTTGAATGCTCACATTTTAGCTTGACGGCGGCGTGCATACCATCGCAGCCCTACGGACCATCCTCCCTTCGCGTCTTACTCACCTCTCTGGTTTCGCATCCCTAAACAAAGAATACCTCGCACCCCACGACACCATCAACGCCATCGTCCGCGCTGGTACCGACTTCCATGGTACTGCCGAGCTCACCTGGGCCGCTCCCATAAAGGCACGCCCTAACACAGATGGATTCTTCATCACCGGCACGAAGGGATGGCTCTCTGTCAACTTCTCTGGCGGAGTCTATCGGGTCCTCATCAAGTGGGTTGATGAGTCTGGAAATGAGAGAGAGGAGGTCATTGAAAAGGAAGGACAGGGCGTGAAGGGCGAACTCGAGGCGTTCTTCGCTGTCGCTGAGGGGAAGGAAGGGGCGTTGGTGATTGGAGATCCTTTGGAGGCTCTGCGCGACGTCGCGTTTATTCAGGCCGCACTTAACAGTGACGGTTCCCTTGTAGACCTGATTGATCTCGTCCCAGTGTCCTTGTAATTGTCCCACTTATATCTAAATCGCAGGCTGATTGAATACATTGTGCCTATGTACCACCACGTTGCTGCAGATATCCCACAACTTCTATCCTCTAGGAAGATTTATATTGGTTGACCCGGAGTTCCTTGGTTTTTTCAGAGGTTTTGAAGCCCCAAGTGGCAAGAAGAGTTACTAGGATCTCAGCAGGCGGAGTCAAACACTAGGAATCTAAAGGGCGTATGCCAGGGATGATCCAACCTTGCCCTCTTCTCGTCACTGCGACCTTGGTATTGATTCGTAGCTCAGGCTTGATTTTGTTTTATTCAGTATCCACGTGCCCACTTCCCAAACGCGGAGCGTTTATGTCGCGCGGGACATTGAGAGGGTAGAAGTTATGTAAACTACATGAGAGGCTTGATTTCACCAGTGTCACCAGTGTCACCAGCGTGAATGAAGCGAATATATGTACCAGTGCTCTCATTAAGTCAAATATTGATATTCCTGGTGATATGCCATACCTTTGCGCTCCACTTCAATAATGTCGCACAGCTCAGAGGTTCCTGTTGTTATTTAGATGGCCTTGAAAGTGTCACAGGTCGTAAAAGCTGTATGTCTCACATCGTCGCAGGACAATGTGGCTATTTTCCTGCCAAACAAAAAATTTCCAGTTTGGAATGCAGCTCCAATTTTCATTCAAAAAGTGTACACTTGGTGTATATATAATTTATGACTCTGTCTACGAAAAGTTAAACCGTTGAAGTAGCATTTATGTATCTTGCTGTAGGCCACCTTCCGATCCTCCAACCAAAAAAGCTTGTGACCTTAATCACAATTATATCACGGGCAAAATGAAGAACTTGAGTTACGGCCATCCCGAAAACTTACGTAATTCATGGAAGTTCATTGAGTGGCACTAATCTCGCTACGTAATGAAATTCTTTATTCTTTCATCCCAATGGCCCTTGGATCCACCCGTCGACTTAACCGTGGAAAAATCGCCCAGAATATGTGTCCCAGTTGCCCTTCATTAAGTCCAGGTATGAAAAAAAAGTGAACAATGTACGATGTGATGACGTAATCGAGATTCCAGATAGAGCTCTGATCAGTTCAGTTGTTCAAGTTCTTGGAAATTTCCCCATACTAACGCCGTGTGCTCTTAACGGTTGTGTGCTCTTGTTGAGAATGTCGTGAGTGACTTTCGATTATCCTGGTAGAAAATCGTTGTGCCGAGCCGTGCATTAGTCTTATGGTTTGCCAGATCGAAGATCCTTCCACAACCAAAATAATTCATTCCTGCAAGGCAACGCTTGGTGCTGACGGCTCTCTGGATACATCTCAACTTGTATTCGTCAATAAGGATGACATTTTTGTGGTCTGTGCCTCACCGTTATACTTTGTATACTTAGGTCCAACCCATACTCAGGGATATGCTCACTCAAATGGGAAAGGCACATTTAGCCCCCTCATACACCCTTCATTACCCCCGATCATATCGCCATCTGATCTGAGAATGTACTCACACCCTATGAACGGGGCTTTAGCTTTGACCTTGATAAGTAAGGTCTCATCTTAGTTTCATATAGTCTTGAGCCAACGTTTGCTTCCTCTTGAGCAGGCTTAGTTGATTACAACAGAGCAGTAACAGGGCAGTTGTTAGCTCTGGGACAAGGCAAGCTACTGAGCCAGGCAGTAGAGCAGCAAACCAGTGTTTCACGACAGGCAGAAACATCACGAGGCTCGTCAATACAACCTCCCCATGAAGTGTGGAGGCCCGAAGAAACGAACAATAATGCTCCACGACGCATGTATCTATTGCCTAGACGTCGGTACAAAGATCCAGATGGGTCAATTGCACGGTCTGAGCCTACAGAGATAGTGTAAGCGCGTTGCACAAGTGTATCATGGTAGCTCCGAGTCGCTCATTATCTATACAGCATTCTCATACGTCAGCATTGCGTCGACAATCAAAGTGAATTTTTTGTACGAACCTGGGAAGTCGAACTTGAGTATGACTTTTCTCTTGATACGTCCAAACTCTCTCCAAACAAACCAGACGAAGCTTTCTATGTATGAGCTTTTCGCACACTGGTATCGCGCGTATTACGAGTTTTCTGATAGTGAATTGTTTCCAGGCACTGGCGTCCAATGGTCGATATTACCCACTGAACCGCAATGGTCTCACAAATGCATAGGCTTCTGACCTCGAAGATTTCTTACAGGAGTCACCTGGGGTTGCCCTCCCGGTACTCTCGATAATGAGTAAAACTGAACTATTTTTATTGACAATCGTCTGACAAGTCACGACGCAGATAAGTCCGATGTCTATGCTCTAAATCGGCGGAAGCGCCAGAGTGGCCAGTCGATGTTTTTCAAATAGTATTGTCTAGTGCCGGGTTATATGGCGTACAACACGACTGCAGCATGTTGGTACCCCTTTTATTGAGTATAAGTATAATAAATACCTCTAGTAATGACGTGGTCTGCCTCTCTAAATTCAACCTCCCACGTTCGTCTGGCCTGATTATTCCTTGACTGCCCTCCCGTTCAACCACAAATGAGCGACAACATTCAACCACGTATCACGGTCGTAGCAGGCCGACGAAGATGCCTCTTATTGATGAGGATGCTGAAGAGGAGTACTGCTCTGGCAGAGCCTAATCTTGGAGAATGGTGTTTGCACATCATGGTGAGTTTCGGTGGACCCAAGGGTTCAATTGGTAAATGGAGTTGACATAAGGATCGATCATTCCCTCTCCAGATCGTTTCTCAAGCCTCAGGACCCATTGACCGAGCATGGGTAGCACACTGGAAAGTACCGCACACACAGATCCCGAAACATCGCTCTTCCACGGTTGCTGGAGCAACAAAATAATGCCGAAGAGGTTGAGGATCAGGCCGAGTCCTTTCTGAAAAATATGGTCAACAAGACTAGCTGGGTATCCTGTAACAGCACCATTTAACAAGGCAAATGTGCGGAAGATACGATGATGAACGCACGGTAGAAGCATATAGGTTTACCTTCTAAGTAATATGATTCTAAACATTTCCATGGTATTTTTCTGTCCTTTCCTATGAAAAGCATGGTACCGTCAGAGTTTTCCCACTGGATGCGAAACAGAATTTATCAATGAGTTGCAATCATCTAACGTGAACAAGCTCACATATGTGTAGCCTTCATCCCACAACGAATCCTCGAAGGCGTTTGTCGTGTTTGTGGTCACTTTCCATTCCCGTTCCGTAGGTTGCAATGCATGAGGATCATCAAAGCAACGAAGAACCAACCATCTGTACAGGTGCGTCAACGAGGAGTAGTTCAAACTGTATACATCGACTTACACTTCTCTTTGGGCCGAAGGATCGTCAGGATGCGCGTTCTTCTTTGATATGAGGGGGCTCGGTGGCGGACGTAATATAGAGAGATGATTTTGTGGAACTCTGAGCGCTCCCTCGTAGGTGTGACAAGAATTGTAGTGAGCAATTTCCTGACAGATATTTCCAGCTGATGGACTGTGGTATTGTGGAGGGATCGACCCGGGAATAGTTGGCATCACTGGTAAGTTCTGGGTAGCGTCTCCAGACGAGGAAGTACTATAGATAGGATCCGAGGGCCTTCTACGACTAGTGGCTAGATATGTTGCAGGGGAATCAGGCAAATTGAGAAGCGTATTTGAAACAGTCGGGAGTGGACGAGGAAGGGGTAGATATGAGAAAGAAGTTGAAGTGTGTAGGTTTGAAGAGGATATTGGAGGGGGTGGTCGTGGTGACGGATGCGACGCAGGGACACTTGAATGAAGAGAGAGAAGGGTAGGGGATGGCAAAATTTTAACGTCAGAGTCCGGGAGCTTCTCTGCATAAAATTTGGTTTGTTCGGGGTGAACGTGCTTGGACACAGTATCTGAGGATAGTGATTCAAAATGGAGTGGTACGAGAGAGGCTCCTCGCCGCGAGTGCTGAGGAAGCGAAGGGGAACATGAACTTGGGGTGGGAGGCATGGGTTGATCGCTCGAATAATCTGATCCGCAAGATTGTTCAGCGTCCCAGGAGTTCGGAGAACTACGTCGTGTTCGTTCTGACGAAACACTGGTCCAGTGGGAAAATGAATTGATGATCTTTTCCTCCAATTGCGTATTGATATACTTGGATAATCGAGATTGAATGGATTCTTGCATCTGTTCTGTGTCGATGTCTTGTAGAATTGAAGAGGGCTAGACAGTTGCTGGCTAGTGAGATACCAATAAATTCATTCGTTTGAAGGGACACGGACCAAGTATATCTCAGCTTTGACATCAAAAGAAAGTCGAAGCTAGTGGAGGGAGAAATGTTGGGGAAGAACCAGGAAGGAGATTTTAGACTCTTACGATAGATTTCTCTTCAGTGGCAGCTTTAATGGCGGGCTCCACAGGGTTCGGCGATGTCTGAACACATGCTCGATGTACGCTTGCCTGTTCATTTGCTTCAGTGAAGAGCCCAACTGAGTTCTGTCAATGTCTCCGAGTCAACGATTGGAACGAGAGAAAAACAGTACATATCTTACAATGAGAAGGGAGGCAGAGGTGGCAACATCATTAGGTGGGGTCTCGACACAAGGAGAATGATCACTAGAACGTTTGTCTGGGATCACATCCGGGCTTACGGACGTGACTACGGGGACTACCACACCATCATGCGTATTCTGTGAATGGAGATAAGAGCATGAGCGTGGGGATTTGCAGCTACCACAACCTACAGCATTACTCACAGAATTGGTCGATTCCGCCACACTATGCTGTCCAACCTGCATACGATGCTGATAAATAATCGACCATCCAAGGACACAGCTAATACCCACAGATGTTGAAGTCGTAGCCAGACTAGCTTGACTAGACGTAATTTTTTTGATAAAGGATGGTTGCGTATCGTTAAGAACGCGATTTTTGGATGTCAAGGTTGAGATCCAGGATGTCGACCACCAAGAGGTCCCAGGACGCGGTGCCTGTTTCTTTTTCTTCTTCGTTTGGCGATGTAACGGAGCTTGCAGATTGTTTTGTGACGGATCCATGGGACAGTATCTGTCAAGGGCAAATGGCTCGAGAAACTTTGGGAAGAAAGCTTAGTAAAGGATACTTGAGTAGATGACTCCTGAGGCCCACATGTATTTGTGTTTTCGGGCATAGTCCTCGTGTTTCTTGCGTGAAAATTCATTGAGCGCGGCTATGAGCTTAGATATGGTTCAAATGGCAAAGACAAAGGTACTATTCATGTCAGAGGTGCGTTGTTGTTCAATTGATGATCGTTGTGTAATTGCCAAGTAGGCAATACTCCTCATTAAAACGCACGGAGGAACTGCTACATTTGGAGAAAGCATACATAAGTTGCTGTTGTTGATCTGATGACATATTAGTGACTTACTACAGAACGGCAGTGGGCTTCATGTTTCAGCTGATGGGCGTTGAACGTTGATGTACCACTATTCTATGGAATCAAGATATTCCGTTGTGTGTGGGCAAGCAACACTGATTGAAGAAGGGATTTGAGAAAGTTGATAGCTTATTATGAGGCTCGGTAAATCCATGGTGTTGAACACAAGGAGACGTAAGACAAAAGGAATAAGTCACCCAGCCAACCGTATAGAGGGCTTGGAGCCGTACAATGTACTGCAGCTAGAAAAAGTCTTCTTATACATTTGTCGAATCTTTTATGTGCTCCGAATACGACTAGGAAGGGGGAGCTAATCATGAATTTTAGGAATGAAAAAGGAACCCATCTCCGTAGTGTTTGACAAGGTCAACATGCTGAAAATTGCCTGATTCTCTTTCCGCAATCGTGCACTCGAAGATCAGCTCTCGCCGCTCGTCATCGTGCGTTCCAACCGTGGAATGGCTCGTATACATGCCGGGACCAAGTTCATGAAACATTTTATGAATTTCACACTTGATTCTCCTTGAAAGTGCATCTGGCGGCCGGCCCTTAAGCGCTAAAAACGCTCTTTGCCAACGCAAGTCCTTTTGAGCTTTACTTATGTAAGGCTCTCAGTGCTTCTGGATTCAAAGCTTTCTACGGTCTGTTACTCCAGATCCATGAAATCTGCACAAGATTGCGCTGATACCACTCCCCAATCTTTGGGCCTCTCATCGCTGCATAACCTCTCCTCGGACTTGCCATTTTATCAGATCTTGACGCTCTTCTCGCACGATGTCATTTCTGATAGGCATGTTGCGGCTAACGTGAAGCAGGGACTGGAGCTGATCAAGAAATATAAGTAACGAGCCTTTACCAGCCCATTTGATCTGGCGCGTTACAGAGAACTTCGAGACAGACAGAATTCCACGCAGCTGGAACTGCCATCGCATCTGGCGAGTTTGGCAAGGTTGCTCTTCAGAATCAATATGTATAGCTACCTTGATAAATCATCGAAATAGTACAAGACTGTGTGGTGCGCTGTTCCTGATGCAAGGGTTTTCCAGGCTATTATAATCTTGAGGTGCTGACGTGCCACTGCTATCGTCGTTGCAGTGCTAAGGAGGATTCCCAGTGAGATCATCTTTTTTAAAGTGTCTTATCACATGTCTTGAACTGCTCAATTTAGCTTGACGGCGGCGTACGCACCCTCGCCGCCTTGCGGGCCATCCTACCTTTGCGCCTTACCCACCTCTCTGGTTTCGCATCCCCAAACAAAGAATATCTCGCACCGCATGACACCGTCAACGTCATCACCCGCGCTGGTACCGACTTCCATGGTACTGCGGAGCTCACCTGGGTCGCGCCCTAACGCAGATGGATTCTTCATCAACGACACAAATGAATGGCTCTCTGTCAACTTTTCTGTGTCGTTTGTAGGATGTCCAAGTTCATGTGAATCATGAGCTTATTGAATACAATATGAATTTGTACCAGTTTTCTGCACTAGATTCCTTCTTGCGAGTAAAACATACACGAACACACACGTTGGGATGAGAAACGATTATATGCCACAATGATAGATATACAAATGTCTAAAGATACTCTTCTCGACCGTCCTACGACTCCATCGAAACATCTCCATCCTCTGCTCCGATTTCCTCAAAGACCAGCGACCCTTGCTGTTCCTTGATCCACTGTACACTGCGCTTCTCGTCCATGAAGTACGTGTACGCGCGACGCAAATCCTCGACATCTACACGTTCCGCCTTGCGCTTCCTCGCGACGGTCTGGGCACACGAGATCAGGTTCAAAGCGTACCGGAGCGTCGTCTGTGTGGCCATAGTCGTCAGGACCGTGGTGGCCTCCTCCGTTAGGGATACATCCTCTTCTTGGCATCTAGGTTAGACGAGTAGTGTAAGATACTCGGAGCAAAGGTAGAGTAAGGTCCGTCGTACCTGATTTGGATGATCTGCTGGATGTCCTCCTCAGTGTAGGGCTTGGTGCTGACGATGAGCACGCGGTCGAGTAGGTCGACAGGTAGCCCATGAGGACTGCGGAACTTGGTCCCGCGTATGCGTGCCATTCCGCGGTTGGAAGCCATGATGACGAGCGGCGATAGCTGGTCCTCGAGGGCACGGTTGAGGAACGAGAAGCACTCGATATCCAGCATGTGGACCTCGTCAATGAAGAGGACCTATCAGGAGATATGAACTAGGCGGGATGCTGTGAGATGTAAAGGACATACACCAGGGATGATTTCAGCCTTTCCCTCTTCCCGCCACTCTGCGACCTTGGTGTTGATCTGGTTTCGTAGCTCAGGTTTAATTTCACCTGTATCGCCAGCGAAGAGTGCAAGGAAACCTTGCGTCCTACTGTTGATGACATCGATTTCGTGTAGTGATACCGTATGTACGACCTCCTTGCGCTTTTGAATTTCACCTTCAGGGCATTGAACAAACTTGGTCTGTAGAAAACATGTTAGAGCCGTAAGTCAAGGTACAGGCATGCGAGACGAACGTCTGCACCCATAGCATCATAGTCTCGGGACCTCGCAAAGGAGCGCCCCAGTTTTGTGATCTTGCCAGAGGTTTTGTCGATGGCAATGACATCGCCTGCGAGGACCTTCTCCTTGGAGAGCGCGTCAATCATTTTTGTGCCGAGGTCGTATATCGTCTCCATGTCAGTTGTCTTGATAGTCAACTTTCCCGTTTTTGTAGCCTAGTGTCATGATTGAATGAGCTATAACATAACCGATATAAGAAGCAACGCACGCCAGTAAGGCTCCGATCGATTTGAATCTCGACGACCTCACCCTCAATGAGCTCCGTCTCTTCCTTAATGCGCACACCAATACTCCTCCGGAAAGCCTGCGTGAGAGCCTCGGTCTTGGACATCGAGAGTGAAAAGACCTCGCTTGCGGCAATCATAGTGAACGGCACGTCCGAACCCAGCGTTTGAGCCATGCCTGTCGCAAGTTGAGTAATATCTTCAATTTTCTGAAACATTACATACCGAGCGCAATGGCCGTTTTCCCTGTTGACGGTGGTCCAGCAAAGAGCATTGCACGTCCAGCTATCCGTCCCTCTTGCACCATTTTGAGGATCATCCCAGCAGCTTTTCGCGCCTTTGCTTGCCCAACCATTCCCTGAGAATTACCCCGCGGTTCAAGTCGGTCATCGAGGCCCAGACCACGGATATGTGAGTGTGCACCTACCAGCGTTTAAGTCAAATGTCATATTCTTTGACATATAACATACCTATCCGCTCCATTTTTGTGATGTCGCGCAGCTCAGATGTTCCTGTCGTTATTTGCATAGCCTAGAAAGAAATAAGAGGTCTCCAAGGTTATATGGGACTGAGGGCTCACCATGGTTGAAGGAGAACGCGTCTGTTTTCGTGCCAAACAAAGAGCATCCTTTTTCAATTTCGACCACGCGCAGCGTTGAGCTTCAAAAAATGAGCTCTAAAGTCTGTCTACAAGAAGACAGCTCAAATGTCCATGAATTTGCTCTCAACAAGTCCATAAGCATTACTTTAGCTCCGCATGTGCGTTCATCTCATTTTGCATACCTGTCATTTTTTCCGAATCTCCTACATTGGGTGGACTCTCTCGAGGCTCAGATTCCCTTTTTTCGTTATGAATGTGCGCGATCTACGGCCTTGGATTGGGTTGTGCTACTCTAAATATGTAAGTCAACTACATATCTATCATACTTATGGCTGAGCTGAATTTGACTAAGATGACTTTCTATTTCATTGACATTGTTTAAAATTTAAATTTCTTCCCTTCACCGCCGACTTAACTGTGGTCAGCGGTTCCAGAATCCGGTTCATTCTCCCATCCATTGTTCAACGTTCACAGATTCAAACCATGTTTTCAATGTTCAATAAAAAGTTTCGAACAATGTATAAGTGTGATGACGTAATGCAGATTCCTGATAAAGCTCTGATCAGTTTGGTTGTTTAAGTTCTTGGAATTTTTCCCATATTGAACGCTGTGTGTTCCGTTGCAGCTCTGTGACTATCCTGTTTAACTATGTCGTGAGTAGCTCCCTGATTCTATTTTTGATTGCAGTATGTAAAACTACGCGCCAGTCTTATGGTTTACCAGGTTGAGGACCCGTATACCACCAAAATAATTCAGGCTTGTAATGTGATGCTAAGAACCGATGGCGCACTGGATATATCTCAGCTGGAATTCGTGAAGAAAGGCGACATCTTCATGGTTTGTAACTCAATAAAGGCTCTGCACTTCTGTCATCAATCTCTTGTACAGGGATGTACACCACATTCGAAAGGAAACGGACCTTACGATCAATTGATTCACCCTTCATTACCCCCAATCATTGAGCAATCTGTGTTGGGGCATTCCATTAGCTCTGTGAACGGGATGGCGGCCTTGTTGTTGATAAGTGAGGTGCAATTTTACTTTATTTGTGACCATTCGCTCATTGCAAAGTGTATGTCAGGTTTAACGGACTATAACAAGGCAGTAGCACGGCAGGCGACTGTAGCAAGTCCGGTCTCATCATTAACACCGATGATCTCCTCGCAACAGTCCACAATACAACTTCCCAATTCCGTAAGGAGGCCCAGCGAAAACCAAAACAAGAATGCACCTCACCGCACATTCCTGTTACCACGACGTCTGTCTAGCATTCCCGGGTCTGATGTACGATCTGAATCTTCAGCAATACTGTGAGGATCTGTCTTCTTCAATGTTAGATACTTATTAGTTGTCTCTTAGCATCCTTGTACGCCAACAGCGAGTTCAGGATCTCACCGCGCCTCTTGTCCAGAGTTGGGAACTTCAACTGGAGTATGATTTTTCTTTGAATACTTCAAGCCTTGGATCTAACAAGTTTACTAAAACTCTCCAAGTATGTCCAATCCGGCCGCCTTTCTTTCGTCGGCGTCTGATGCATTGCTTTAGGTGCTGACATCCAACGGCCGATATTGCCCTCTAATTCGTAACAACAACAATATCATCGACCCGTCCGAACTTGAATACTACCTGTATGAGATGCCGGGTATTGCTCTTCCAGTACTTTCACTCATGAGTACAACCAAACAAATTGTTCTTGTTCTTTGCTCCGTTCTTTGACTCTCTTTCTCCAGGTGAATCAGACGTCCAGGCTATGGAGCGGCAACGGCAGCGTGGAACTGGGGAATGAATATCTCTGGTTTATGTCTATCTTGGGTTCGTGGAACTAGAATAGTATCTTTTTCAATGATTTAGGAAAGACCGTCACACTGCCGAGTCTCTGGCAAGTCAATCTCTGCTGATTTGATTTTCAGTGATTGATGAACGTTACTTATATTGAGCTTCATGTCGTTAGATAAATATCACCTGATCAACTTTCGGTGACACAGCAGCCATGACAACTTTACATGTTGTACAGTCTACGAGGATCCAATGATTGTACTGAATTGAAATAAGGATCGGCGAGTTGCTCCCCGGGACGCTTTTCAAGCCTTAAGATCCACTGGCCAAGCGAAGGCAGTATGTTGGTGAGGACTGCGCACAGGGAAGTCATCAAGTCTTGTCGCCAGGGCTGCCACAACAACAAGGAAAAGCTGATGAGGTATAGTAACACCCCGAGGCCTTGCTGCAGTACAAACTCAATGCGACGCATGGGACGACCTAGTAAGGAAACTTCTTTAGATGAAGTGATAGAACACGGTGGGTACATCACTCACGATAGAGACATAAGGGTTCGTTGAGGCGTGTAGACAAGCACCTCCACGGAATCTCTCGGTCATTTGCAATATTCGTCATAGCACCATTTTCTTCCCACTACAAAATAAATCCACTTGAGACTTTGAAACCACCCGAATCAATGGATTGACGTACTATGGTGTATCCCCCATCTCTTGCCAGTGGCAGAAGTGTATTTGGCTTCCCAACATCAACTAACCAGTAGCCTTCCTTGAAGTCCGGAGATTCAGGTTCGTTGAACAATCGAATCGTAATCCACCTATGAATGGGTGCCAGTGGCGTCAAAATTTGATAATAGGGTCGTGTTGTTATTCTTACACCCAACGATCTATCTCCTCGCCTGGTAGTTGAGGTGGGGACGGCAGTACTTTATTCTCATAGGAAATCGAAGGCTGGCTTTCGGGAGAGGGATGATGCTGAGGAACATGGGGCAGAGGCAAATTCAAAGGCATCGTTATAAATGGGTTATTTCCCACAGACGAAATATGATATTGAGGGAGGATGGAGCCATCATTGGTTGCTGTCATAGAAATTTGCGATGTATGGAAAGGGCCATCGGAAAATGAGCCAACGAGGGGATCTGGCAGCTCTGTACGGGAATGTTTTTGTTTTCCGGTTCCTGAGGGAGGTGGAGAGAGCAAACTTGTCAGCGAAGAAGGCGCTGATGAAGAAGCCGGAGGACCCAATGGAGAAAAATGGAAAGACGACTGAGCAACAGCAGTATGCCGGGAAAGTGGCAGAGTTTCGATCTCAGCTATTTCCTGCTCCTCAGAAACGTTCCTTTGTTCGATCTGTGGAAGCTCGACATTACAAATTGTGGGAAGCGCCTCGAATTGAAGTGGTACCACTGGCGTTGCCCGCCGCCAGTGCAATGGAGGTAGAGGAGAACACGAAGTAGGAGTGGGAGGCAAATGTTGAGAGTCGTCAAGGTCATGACCATCGTCAGGTCGTTCGCCTATTTGATTGCTTAGGGGGGTATGTCGCATTTGTAAAGGATATTGGCCAGCCGTCCAAGTCGAGAATGCATCAGCAATCTTCTCTTCTAGTTGACTGGTGATTTGTTTCGAAAGTCGAGATTGAATCGTCTCTCGCATCTCCTCTGCATTCAACTTGTGGAATAACGATGGAGGCTGAAGAGAATGACATAATTGTAAGCGAAAGTCAAAGTTAAAAACGGCCGACGCACCAAGTGGATATCGGCTTGGACATCGAAAGAAAGGTGCAACTAGCAAACACATGTTAAGGGAACATTGACTCATGAGCAGCTAATAGCGCTCTTACAACTGATGTTTCCTCTGTTTCAGGGAAAGGTCGCCTTAGATTCTGTTAAAACACAGCACATTACTGATCCTGAGTGAGGGGTATACTGTATGCGAGCTTACAACGGAGGGTGTGCTGGAGACCGCCACATTGTGCTGTGGGTTCTGGAGACACAGCTGATGGGCACTCGCTTCGTCATCGGTTTTGGTGATAATATTGATTGAGTTCTGTGGCAATCAATTGAACGTTGGGAAAGAAGCAGAGATGGATGGGCTCACGATGGAAGGGATAGTGAAGGGGGATACATCGCTTTGTAGGTCTTGATTATGTGACCTATGCTCATTAGAGAGCCTGTCCATAAAATTGTGAGGGCGCGCAGGCGGAGAGATGGGTGCCGCCACGCTAGGCTGTGTGATGGCAGTCGATTCCACCACGAAATGCTGTGAAAGCTGTATGTAAGCTTCTTGATATTCCGAATACACAACCATACTTACCGCCGTCGAGGCCGCAGGCCGAAGCTTTTTGGAGCGTTGTATGTTGTCAACAATACGTTTCTTAGCCAACAAGGCTGAGGTCCAGGGTGTTGACCACCGAGAAGCTCCAGGGCGCTGTGCGTGTTTCTTCTTCTTCTTGTGATGGTGTAACTGAGGCTGGCGATCGTTTTGAGATGTATTCATGAGTTGTGGCTGAAGAGCTCAATAGTACCTGTGTAACAAAGCTATAGCAAATATCAAGAAAGTGGCTCCCCAAGCCTCATGTATTTGTGCTTTCGGGCACAATATGCATGTTTCTTACATGGTCATTTAGTGGCCGCGGTTATGTGTTGCACCACGGGTCATATGGTGGAAAACAGAGGCGTTATTCATGTCGGAGGTACAACTGGAGTAATCGATGGTCGTGTAATTGCCTTAAGGATCATTCTTCTTGATAAGACACGCAGATGGACCTATAGTTGGGGAGAACAAATGGGATTAAGTCAAGAATAAGTAATTATTTGATTTGATAAAAGGCTAGCGACTGACTACAGGCGATTGGCCTCGTGTTTTGGTTGATAGTTGACGTGCCACTGATGCGAGCAGAATGTTTCATTGTTTGTGGGCGAGACCAATAGATTGAGGAGTGAAGACAAGGACTTGATTTGAGGTTCTACCAAGCCTCACAGCATGTGAAGGTTTGAACCAGAAGAACACGCTCGTCGTCCAATAACGACTCCGAGTAGTCCAACGAGGTATGTGCTTCAGCCGAAAAATTCTCAGTATCATTCAACAAACACAGACGTTAATTTGAATGGCTGAGCCGGGATAA